>JAKWJD010001261.1:0-47925 GCA_027705065.1 Solanum peruvianum | reverse complement strand
GGCGGGCCTCTTTATCCATCAGCAAGGCTCTCCTTGCAGCCTTTAACTCACTGCACTCTTTATTCCGTGCCCAAGACTCATATTCATCTCTTACTCGGTGCGTCTTGACACGATCTCGTGGGGGAAGTGGTGGCACAACAATGGTGGAGAACAGGGCAGTCAACACCCTGTCCTCAACAGGCTCTGTAGTAGGGTCCTTAGACTCAGGCACCCAAGCCTCCAATATGGCATCAAAGTCTGCTCTCAGACTCTCCACAACAGTCAGGAGAGTCTTCAAATCAACTATAGGGGATGGCCAGGCGAGAACCCACAACTCAAATACATCCAAGCGCTTGTGGAACTCGATGTTCTGTTGTTCCGTATACTGGGCCATCTTTCTCTCTATCCGCTCCTCCGCCTATGTAATGGACCTCTGCATCCAAGGCTGGATGTGATACACAAATTTGGCCATTTGGGCCTCTAATTTTTAGAACCTTGCAAGCGGGACAAGTGTAGCAGAAGGAGTCAAACGGGAGGATCTTGGAGAGGTGCTACCACCCTGGATAGACTCAACCGGGGTAGTGTCGGTATACTCGGATGTAGCCGGATTAGCTGCTTGGGCTTGATCTACCATGGATGTGAGTTTCTCACGAACTGGATGCACCTCTGGACTTGGCCCTTCGTGGGGAGCCAACTCATTGGCCTCATCCCGAATGAGGCCCATATCAAATGTGCCAGGCGGGGTCTTGATCAAATCAATGTGCCACACGGGCACTCTTGCTGACCTGCAAAACTCAAAGACCATCCATGGGAAGGGGTAAGTACTAGTGGACTAAAAGTCCCTCTCATGTATCATGGCCTGCAATAGCCATATAAAGTCCTTCTAAAACCCCAAACCATGGAAGCCATCAACACTACACAATCGCAACTAACAATGTTATCAGCAACAGTGGGGCTAAAGCAGTGTCGAACAAGTGTCTAAGTGTTTGTGACATAGATAATCGACGCCCAATCGATTGGACCACAATCCTCTCATTACATCCGTTAGTGGACACTTCCTTGGGCAGCTTTATCCCCAAGTTGCAACGGCCCTCCTCAAGGGCCCCTGATTCATCGTTAGGGAGTCGTACTCGTACGTTTACACTATGAATTAAATTAACACATGTTAGACACCCTTCAACTAAATTTTATCATTTTGGACTCGTAAAACTTAGACGAATAGGCTAATGCACAGTAGCACCTCATTTAACTAGTTTCCAGACGTCATGGACGTTCCTTGATGTTTTCATCCCTAAATATCCTAAATGATTTATATTCATTATTTTTTTCCTTAAAACAGTGTCTAATCCTATTGACACTTATGTTAAGTTCTAAAACATGTCTTCGACTTTGTAGTATTAAACTACTTTTATAGCTTAAGTCATTTTCATTTTCAAACTTTTAATGTGATGTATCGATTACATCCCAATAACATTCCTTATGATGTATTATATGTATTATTGAGACTAATGGTAGACTTCCTCTTTGTAATATTCACTGAAATATGAAGGAATATCATTTTAGTTCCTTATTTCTATTACCTTTAATTATGTATACTATGTGGCTTGTGTAGGGACTCTCGGTGGTCTATACACTATGTTACACGTAGAGTATACTTTGGATCGTGGCAATATTCAGAAAGATTATGTAGCTCAGTCTGAGAATGGTGATAATCAAGATCAGTAGTTTGTGAATAATCCATGATAGAACCATAGGCCATATCACTAGATAGTTTCATTTACCCTTTGGATTTTAGAATGCATAATAAGTCGAAAACAAAAAATCTAGTTGCATTCTCATAATTAATATCATAAATGGAGCCCAAAATTATATCAAGAAATCCTTGAAGGATTCTTACTTGAAAAAGTTTATTCAAGATAATATACATTAATTTGAAAGAAGTAAGGCACACCACATGGTTCCACGATGAGCGGATTAAACTATCATAAGGTCCATGTGGGTATACATGAATGAGCTTGCTGAACATGTTGTAATCACATAAAACAACTTTGTGGTTCAAGGAAATAGTCAAGAGGTATGCATTGACTATGATGAGCTCCTATAACAAGGATGGAGACCATTAGAATATGTATTACTTTTGCAACCCTTGTACATTTCAAATTTTATCAGTTGATGTGAAGAGTGATTTTCTAAATGGTTATCTCAAGAAATAAGTCTAAGTTAAACAAGCAATAGGTTTTAAAAATTTTGATCATCAAAATCATGTGATCAAATTAGAAAAATCTCTTTATGGACTGAAAGAGTCTCATTGAGCTTTGTATGAAAGATTATTTTCAAGTTCCTTCTTGGAAAAAATTCAAATCAGGAAAATTCAAGAACAAACTTTTCTCAATATTATAATGAAGAGAATTATTGATCATTCAACTGTATGTTGATGTAATTATCTGTGGAGCAACTTCTGAGTCCATGTGTGAAGAATTTCTGAACTCATGGGAAGTGAATTTGATATGAGAATGATTGGCGTATTATGTTAATGATAGGGGATGCAGATCAAGCAAACTCCAAAAGGTACCTCAATATATCTAGAAAAATATAACAAAGAGTTTCTGAAACAATTCCAAAATATAGATGCCAAATGGATTGATACTTTTATGGGAACAAACTCTATGTTTGATGTACATTACCTTGCCTGAAATAAATGAGACTATGCTTAAGGGGATAATTGTCTCGCTCCTATATCTAAATACCAAAATTCTAGCCATTATTTTCCATGTTGGAATATGTGTAATATTTCATGTATTTCCTAAGGAATCACATTTGAAAGCTTTTAACTGGATTCTGAGATACCTAAGAAACAGTAGGATATGGTTCTATTTTGTCTACAAGGAAACTTTTCTGGATTTGTGGGATATGATTATGTATATTTTGCAGGGTATCAAATTGACAAAAATAGAACTTCACGTTAAACTCATTTATAGGCTTACTGCTTATTTCTGTGGTAACAAAAATCAATATAGTATTGCTCTTTCAATAGTCGGGGAAGAATATGTTGCAGTTGTAGCTTCTTGTGCCTGAATCTTGTTATTTATCAAAAAAATTGAAGACATTAGAGCATTTACTGTCATTATCCCCTGCTTGTGCGATGATACAAGTGCTCTCAATATGTCTATGAATCTAGTTCAGCATAAAAAACTAAGCATATTGATATGAGGCATAATTTTTTAATGGATAATGTTTAAAAAGGTAGCATGAGTACGAAAATTTTGAAGTCCCTTAAGATAAAATCATTCATATATTTATGAAGGCTCATAGTAGGGGCATGCTCGAGGAAAACATATTGAAATTAGTGATGTTAAAACTTAAATGAGTTGACCAGAGGCAATCAACCATGTATTGACTATGCCTAGGGAGCATGTACCCTGGTTTTTGGTACTACATATATTGATAGATGTTGTCTTATACCTTTTGTAGGAATACACACATAGTGGATGTGTCGAAGGAATGGGAGTTCATAATAGACCTTGGTAATTTACATTTAAACTGCAACGAGGGACCAAGTCCTGTCTCGAAAGTTAGCTTTCTTAACATTAAATCATAATTACATACAACTCTTAATAACTTTATATACTCCACATTTCATTGAATCTCTCATAAATTTAAAATTTTCTTTCAAATTAGAAAATTTAAAACGCTCTTTGGTTTCCTCTCTAAAAAAAACAAAGTGGCTCAGCCTATTCTTCCAACTGACGAAGTATTGAATGTTCTGGATGAAATTAACCCATCTTCATTTGTTAATTAGACTAATAATCCATCCCCTTAAACTGTCACTTCAACCATTCCTTCAACTAAAGACTTAGAAATGCTTGATATTGAAGTTCTTTCTACTCTCATATAAACAATTCCTTTTGTTGACTAAATGAGAACTCCTGATATTGAGGTTATAGTTACACCCGAACCCTCTACAAAAATTGCTACCTGTAAATGGTCTACACACTTCGAGGTTCAATTGGTGAAAAAGGCTCCTATAATTTATCTGTCCCTATTTAATCTTGTCCCTTATGCCTTTTTTATTTTGAATTTTACTGGGGATCTTCTAGAAACCAAAAACCCTAGCTCCAATTTTTTGCTGCCGACGGAGAGAGGGTTATGGAAACCCTTATTGAGATAAAAGACGATGTAAGAACTCCAATTTAAGAGAAGAATCCAAGTATCATCACTCCCTTATTTTTGAATCTTCACCAATTTGACCCGAACCCTGGAATTTTCTTGAATGCTATTCCTTTTATTGAGGTTGGGAATGAATGTAATCAACCTCTTGTTTGGGGAATGCATAGAAGACATTTAGTGACTTTAAAAGGAAAAGAAAAGGTTATAACTGATTATAAGGATGTGAAGCCATAACCCTTTTAAAAAGGGGTACTACAAAGAAAATGTTAATTAATTCAATGATGTCTCGTAACGTTAAAACAACAGACAATAAGGAAAAAATGGATACATGCATTGATTGAGGAGGACCAAATCATTGATATTTATCTAGATAAATATCCAAAAGATAAGGAAGAAAGTAAAATAGAGTCAAAAGATAATATTGTTTCTTTGCAAAGAAAATTAAAAAGAGGTGTGAAATAGTAAACAAACATAGAAGTAAAAATTGGGAAGGCTCTAGAACAATGAGTGATTGTATCAAAGTTGCAAGGGAAGGAATAATCAAGTAACAAAAGGAAGAATGAAACTGTAAACATGGAAATAGAATAGTGTCTTGTTGAACCCTATAGTGTACCAAGTTTTGAGTCTGATATGGGACCTGTTTTAGGAAGTATGAACGGAAAATAAGAAAAAGAACTGGCCAATGAGTCGTCATTTTGAGAGCTTAGAAAGTACTAAACGGGTCGGTGTTTACACATAGATAAGAACCAAACAACGTACGATTATTCAGGTTTATCTTGTTAAACATACGAAGTTGGACAATTATTTAAATGGAATAATCATATGTTGCATGATTTAATGATACAAACTTCTAGTACAACATATAAGCCATAACGTATGGGAGTCTTAATACTCTCATTAGCACACCATCTTACATATGAATGAGGATTTTTTTTGGGGGGGTGGGTGGGATTATTTAGGTTTCCTAGTAAAGGGATAAAAATAGTTACTAGGGGATCCCCTTCAAAAAAGTCTTGTTCAGGAAATTGAAAAACTCCCAAATCATAGTTGTGCACTTATTCCTCAAAAGTAACTCAAAGACTAATATAACATGTATTTAAAAAATTTTGATGATGTTCTATTCCTATACCTACAAAATTAATTGTTGCCTTTGCTACTAATTTGTGTACGTGGTGTCTTAAGTTAAGTTAACTTTATCAAGTTTTATGCAATCATGTTGGAGTGCATGCAGAAGACCATATCAACCAATGATGGAATAATTGGTATGGGGTATGGTTATTTAATAACAAAGAGTCTCAAACATTTAGAGATTCCTCTTGGACTTGGAGTTACAAGAACTATATGAAAAAACTATTTCTATCATCTTTTGAAGTGTTAGTGTGTGGAGGGAAACATATGGACCAACAGAAAAGTCTTTGGGTTTTTTGTGGAACAAGAGAAATCAAATAATGAGTTAGACGAAATGACAGTAACACTTACTATTAGGGATGCCAAAATTTCTCATTTAAAATCTGAGCTTCTAAACGCAAAGATAGAGGGACAAGGTGGAGATGAACTATCTTCCTAGGAAGTTCATAACGAAGTCCTGATTACTATGAGTAGTGTTATCAATGATAAGTTACTCAAGACTCATATGAGGTTGAAGCTATATTGACCCTCCTCCTCCAATATCTCATATCCAAGCCTCCCTTATCCTAATCACTTATGCCCCCCCCCCTCTACTTTTGTTTTGTTGAAACTCTTTAGTGGGCATCTTTCGAGTTCTTTGTGTAGTTTTGTTGCATTATTTTGAATAGTAGTTTAAATTTTATGAATGTTTTCATTGTTTCTATTGTCTTGTGACTCTACTATACGAATTTCTCATCATTGTTAGTGTTTCCCAAGTTACCATAAATTCAGCGGAACTACAATCTTCATACGTGGTTTATTACTTTAGTTTTTGTGATGTCAAAAGGGTAAAAAATTATATGCGTGTTGAGGGTTTAGTAGTGTAGGAAAGGACTTGGTCATGTTATTCGGGGAACTGGTTGTTAGAGGGAAGAAATAAAGTTACTTAGTCATCATAAAAAAAGCGGAACATGATATTCTAAGTAATTTGAAATATTCATAAATTAGCAATCTATGAAATCTAATAGAGGACCTGAGCCCATGAGAATCATGATGAGAGACTTAGAGACGGTTACAAAAAAAAAACTATGACAAAAAAATTAAAGCTCCACTGCAGTGGTTGGTGCGCGTTTGTCTATAGAGTAGCAGTACTATCAGCCACGAAAATTGCTACAAAAATTGTTCCCATCTTATAATAATCTCTTCTCCAATGTTACAACCTCAGTTATTGCACCATGGAGAATTACAAAGCAAAAGTAATTTTCTCAAGAAATATTTCTCATGAATAACATCAAACCTAATAGAGTTACAATGTGTTAGTTGCTATTTGGGATTATATTTAAGTGCTTATTCGCAGTAAGATCTATTTCTATGTTTTAAAAAAAATAAGATGAATTCGATTCTTTCATCCTTATTATGAGTTGTATCTACTGTTAGTTATGTCAGATTGTTGAATTCTTTAGTAGCTACAATTATTTGGTGTATTGGGTAATAGATGTATTGTTTTTATTTGTTACAGAATGATTTGAGTTAAGGGATAGGGATTATGAGTTTCATTCTTATGGTTACAAGAGTTTGTAAATTAAAATTATCCTTGGTCCTTTGAAGTATAATGGAGTTTGGTTGATATCCTTTATGACATGTCGTTATCTTCTCCTCCTTTGAGCAAGGGGGTTTCCAAGTAAACTCATGTGTTTAAGTTATTTATATACCGCATTGTTATTGTGTCAAAGACCTAGTCCATTGACAAGTAGTGAAACCATATTTTCTTCTCCCTCCGTTTAAAAAAGAAAGACCTCGTTTGACTTGACACAATATTTAAGAAAATAAAGAAGACTTTTGAATATTTTGGTCCAAAATTAAAGGTATATGAAATGTACAACACTGCCCTTAATCTTGTGGACTCAAACATGTCACGTCAAAAGTTGAAATTAAAATGTTACCAAAATTAGAAAGAGTTCATCCTTTTTAAACAGAGGGAGTATCAAATATAAAGGAGTCATTAGTGATTTCTCAGTTGAATAGTCTTTGTATATAGAAAACTTCACAACTCTCATCTCTTCGAGCTAGATTTTGAGGTATACGTTAGGCTCAAAAATCTAATCTTACCTACATGTGTCAAAATAGGAGTTATATCTTATGCAATATTGATTCTCCAAATTAAAATTTTGGGTGTCGAATAACTTTATGTGTATGTGGAGAATTAAAAAATAAAAAATGAGTTACAAGGATTGATATTAAAATGAGTTAAATGACAAATCTAATTTTCCAATGTTGAAAAAACTACTTCGCGCATTTCATGAGAATGTTACATGTTTATATGTTAATGTGGCTATAAATAATAAATTCGCGTCGAGTAAACATTAATCAAGAACAAAATATTATTCCAACAATTGATTTATTATTTCAACTGTGAGTGTTACAATCTCTATGATTCCTCTAAAATTTCCTCTTCAAATACAAATTCAAGTGATTTGAATATTGATATTGAACTTGGTATTGATCTTTATGTTAACTTGAACTAGACTTTGATCTTCACTTTCCAGTTGAATGCAAAGGCTTGGAGCTTTATCTTGAATCCGGTGGTCTTGATTTTGATTGTTCTTGATTGAACTTGATCTTGGACTTGGATATTGACTTGATTTTGATCTTGACTTGAAATTTATCTTGATCTTGAGATTCTAGTTGAATTCAATGGCTTGGAGCTTTATCTTGATTCAGGTGGTCTTTATCTTGATCGCTCTTGAACTTTATGTTGGGCTTGAATTTGGACTTGAACTTGATATTGAACTTGACTAGAAATTTACATTGATCTTGAGTTTCTAGTTGAATTCATGGGCTTATTGATCATTCCTGAACTTGATCTTTACTTCTTCAAATCTTGAACTTGAAAAGTTGAATTCTTCAATCCTTAAATTCTTGAATTCTTAAACTTTAAGAGAATTTTATGGATTTTGATCCACAAGATTTTTGTAGCTTCTTGTTTATAATTCTTGGTTCTCTTGTTTGTTTTATTTATGAGACGCCTATTTATTGTTATAGAATAGAGGAGTGGAGATTAGAATAGGACTCCCTTCGGCCAGTCGGATTTAATTTACATGGCATATATGATTTAAGGAGCGGGCATAAAATAAAATCATATTTATATATTAAATAAATTATATTAATTCAATGTATTTAATTGTATTAATATATTCATTAATTTAATATAATCCGAACAACTTTATAAATTTATATTTAATAAATTTTAAGTGATTACAAATGCCCCCTTTTCAAGTCTTGTTGAGATATTTCTCTTTCAAAGACTAGGCTTGAAGAATATGAAGACCTCAACATGCATACTTTTAGATTTTGAAGACTTAATCTTGAAAGAATTTTATTCATATGGGTTTGCCCTATGGAGTCACCACCATTTGGTGCAAGTCCGAATTTCTATGAAAGATTTCTCATAGATTTAACTCATGTAAAAGATCAAGTGGGAACATTTGATTTTTTGACACTAATGCAAATGAACTTATAATATAGTTCAAAGTGCCTATATACCTCATTCAAGAGGATCAAGTCACTACGTGTTTCTACTGGAGTGAGTTTTTTTCCTGTCGTTTGATCTTGCGGGCCAAGAGTGACATACAGTTTAGGATTGTATCTTAAAGAGCATTTTAACTTGAAGATTTAGCTCAAATTTAAAGATATTTATTTTATAAAGTTTACACTCATGTCTCAAGGAGCATTTTCACTTGAAGATTTAACTGAAATTTGAAAATCTATATGACATAAAGTTTAGGCTCGTGTATCATTGAGCATTTTAACTCGATGATTTAACTCAAGCTTGAAGATTTAGGGGATATACATTTTAAGCTTTTGTTTCAAATTGCATTCCAACTTTAAGAATTAACTCAAACTTGAATATTTAAGAGACATAATATTGAAGAACGTTTTCAAAGAAGTATTTCAACTTGAAGATTTAGCTCAATCTTGAATATTTAAGGAACATACAGTTTAAGGTTGTGTTTCAAGGAGAATTTGAACTTGATTATTTAAGTGACATACTGTTTAAGCTCGTGTTTCAAGGAGAATTTCAACTAGAATATTTAAGTCAAACTTGAAGATTTAAGTGACATACAGTTTAAGCTCATGTTTGAAGGAGAATTTCCAATGGAAGATTTAAGTGACATACAATTTAGACTCATGTTTCAAGGAGCATCTCCACTGGAAGATTTAAGTGACATGAAACTTAAGCTCGTGTTTCAAGGAACATTTCAACTTTAAGATTTAAGTGGCATACAATTTAAGCACGCATTTCAAGGAGCATTATAACTTAAAGATTTAAGCTCATGCGTTAATGAGCGTGCATTGACTCTTCAAAGACATCTTAGGATGTAGACTTTCTCTCACTTTGTAATTCTTCGATATCTTCATCTTAATGAGGTCCATAGGGAGGATATTATTGTTCTTCTCTTAATGTTATGTTTAATTCAATGTCATGTGCAAGAGTTGCCAACTCGTATTGGGCTATAATCCTTGCAAAATGTAACGAAAACCCCATTTCGTAGCTTTGATATATATTTCACCTTTAGAAATTTCACTAAGGCGATCGTTGCTATTGAGGCTCAGACTTCTCTAGTGATTGATATAGTCAAGAACTAACTCATCTTTACCATGATGAGCCTTTTTAAATTCCTTCATACTAATGCACGTCTCGTCCTATTGAAATGATGAAGGAACTCTTTCTCTAATTGCACCCAACTATCTATAGAATTAAGTTCAAGATTCGTGTACCAATCAAAGACAATTTCTCTTAGAGAGTAAAAGAAATCATTAACAAGATAATTATCATACGTCCCAACAACTATGTAATTCGCAATAATGTGTGATATATGTTTTTTGGAATTTCTTTTGCCATCAAATTGTTGAATCTTAGGACGCTAATAACTATGATACATTTTCAAGTTATCAATCATTCGTATATATTACTTTGCATTTATGGGAGAAAATTATGGTGAAGTCTCAAATTTTTCTTCTTTAGCCTTTATGATAAAGTTCATTAATTGATTAATTGCAATCAAACCTTATACGAGGATATGAATCTCTTTGATATTTGTTTGCATTACGAAAGATTCTCCTTCATGTTCAATTTTAGAAAGCTTCAAAGGTTGTGATTGACTTGATCTTATTTCAATTGTGCTATCCATTTTATTTGTTATCTTTTAAAATTTAGCATTTTGTTCACGCACATAGTTTACCAGGACATCAATTGCTTTTGTAAAGCTTGCAAGTTGTTCTTCTATATCAGAATACATTTTAATATTCTTTGATGCTTGAATTGTTGAGATGAGGAGTAGAGATTGTCTCACTGGGCATGCAAGAATTTGTAGAAAATAAAATTTGCGTAGAGAAAACAATATTCAAGAACGGAATATTATAGCAACAATCAATTTATTGTTTATAGTTTGGTGTTACAATCTCTATGATTCCTCTAAATTGTCCTTTTGAAATAATTTCAAGGTATTTAAAGATTGATCTTAAACTTGGGGTTTATCTTGATCTTGACTTCAACTTTATCTTGATCTTGACTTTTTAGTTGAATTTAAGGGCTTGGAGACTGATCTTTTTCGGTTGTCTTGATCTTGATCCTTTTTTTTATTGAAGTTGATCTTTTATTTGAACTTGGACTTGGACTTGGATTTGATCATTGATCTTGACTTGACCTTTATCTGATCTTCACTTTCTAGTTGAATATAGGGCTTTGACTTGATCTTCAGTACGGTGGTCTTGATCTAAATCGTTCTTGAACTTGATATTGGACTTGAAGTTATCTTACTATTCACTTTAACTTTATCTTGATCTTGACTTTCTAATTGATTTACAGGGGTTAGAGTTTCATCTTAAATCTGATGGTCTTGATCGTGATCGTTCATTATTGAACTTTATCTTGGACTTGAACTTGCACATGGACTTGCATGTGATCTTGATCTTGACTTGAACTTGCTCTTGATTTTGACGTTCTAGTTGATTTCAAGGGCATGGAGCTTGATGTTGAATCTAGTTGGTTTGATCTTGATCGTTCTGAAACTTGCTCATGGACTTGAACTTGGACTTGGACTTTATCTTGATCTTGACTTGAAGTTTATGATGATCTTCAATTTCTAGTTGAATTCAAGGGTGTCACGACTGGTGATAACCCCCATCCTATATTCAGCATCGTTGTCCTCGGAGAGGACTAAGACTCTCCTCTTCACATTTTCGGAGGTAAAAAAATGCGGAAATACTAAAACTTTTCTTACATATTCAGGTTTACATAGACATATAATTTACTAATCATTTTTACATATGGAGTTGACTTAGACTCATTCTATAGGAACCTAACATAGGCTTTTCATTTAGAAAATATACATAACATATAGGAATTTAGTCAATAATACCGTCTCACATTAAACCATCGAAAATGAAGTAGAACGTTCATGCATAGCCCTCAATAAAAACCATAATTGCCACATATAAAATGATATATTCAACAATTGGAGTTAAATGCCGTTCGACAATAAGAATAATACTAAGGTATAGTACGTGGCAAAATCCTCGAAACTAGAGGACCTACCAAAACATGAGGAAAGGTCCTAATCTTGTTGCACTCGACCTTGATACCTTAACGACCCGAACATACATATTTCTAGAAACACAAAGAATATGGTTTAGTACAACCACTTGTACTAAGTACGGATATATGCATAGAAACAAAACATTTGAAAGCATGGTAAAGAGGACATTTTTGTTCAAGTCATGCTAACTAACTTTTAAAATCCTTAATGCACAAAAAAGAACACATACAAGCGAATGATCACATATAAATAAGATAAGTTTATATGAAACACCAACATCATCAATAAAGTCAACACAACATGGATAATGTCAAGATAAGGTCATATCAACATGAATAGTATCATATAAATATCATATGACCAAAGCAACACCAAAATAATGTCACAACAACAAAATATGTACAAGATTTCATATCATACAACACACGTACTTACAACCCTTTTCCAATCCTATAAGTGCAATACCTATATGAAGTCCCATAACCCCACATAGTCAAGCAAACAAGGCAAGAAATCATAGATAATTCCCAACTTCATTTAAGATAGCATCGTGAGTACTCAATAATCATATATAACAATATAGACCAATAACATGTTCATAAGTAAAACTAACATCATATAAGTTCAACAACATGTAAAGTCGCATAAGCATATCAATCATATTATAACAACATAAGAACAACCTCCTAGGTCTTCCCTCAAGGAAAAGGGGTCATCATGATTCCTCAATAATCACAACAATACATGACCCTAGGACGTTCATGAATGAATTAGAATAGTTAAAACAAGTCTAACAACCAAAACATTAATCAATTCCCATCATTTCATCAGCAAGATCCAAGATCTAGGGAATTGGGGAAAAGACAGGATAAATACGAAATCCACATCAATTAACATCAAATACTCAACAAACTACACTTATAATCCATCAATAATCAAAATTCGTCATAATCAATCATCAATTTCAAGTTTAGAAGAAATCCCGTTTGTTGAGAAAAACCCTTGGAATTGGGTACTTTAGAAATTAACTTTGAAAGGACCTCTCTAGGAAAGGAATAACAAGAGTTAATAATCCATACCTTAATGAATATGTATCCACAAAATTCGAGTGAAATCCTGGAGAATTTTTCCTTCTTATTAAAGCTTCTTGCTTCTTTCAATGGAGGATGAATAGAAATAGAAAGTAGAGAGAGAGGTGAAAGCTTTTGGGTTTTGATTTTAGGATTTGATTGAAAAAGTAAATCGTAGGTAAAACTATTTTAAAATCAATATAACCTTCCCACGAAATACCTAAAAGACCCCTCACTTAAGTTGACCTTTCAATGAAGTCCAACTTGAATTAAAAATTGGATATTCGTTGGGAAATAAGTAAGAGTGGAGCTGTTCCTGAATGATTTTCCAAATTAATTGTAACGACTTGAAAGTACTCCCTAGAATAAAGGAGCACCCTTAGGTCGGAACAATTGCGTACTTTACCTTCGGCTGTCTTGTATAAGATTTAGCTATCATCCATTACATAAGACATGAAAAGTAGTGCGAAATTAAATTTTTTCACGAATAAAATAATAAAGGAAAATTTTTTCATAAAATCTAAGGAGTGATCTCATCTTGAAAATCCAACTTAAATACATGAAAAAAATATCTCAGGGACACGGCCCTTTGCATTAAATGGAAATACATAATAAGTCTTAATGCTAGAATATAAGAAATAGAAATATGCCCTCAAATATAGGAGGACATACTTAGAATTGGGAGATAGATTCCCAAGGTTTGTGTGCTAAACATATTCCTTGCCTCCAACCTTTACTTATTAACTATAGAAAAGTATGGTGTTAGTACAAAACAATGTACTAAGTATTGCATATGCAAAACATGCAAAAAGGGACAGTTTTAGTTTAAATATGACTTTCATGCCAAATAAGTAAAACCTTTATGAATATAGGATTGAAATAGTATAAAAATAATCATTACATATTATAGAACTATCCTAATTTTAGAACCAAAACATACTTTACAATAAACTCAAGTGCATCACAGTGAACATAGTGAAACATTACAATGAGCAATTCATCCAAGGCATAGTGAACTCATTTCCTTTGAGGTTTCTCTAACAATGTTATCCTAAGACTCACTAAGGTAAGACATGAAGGAACTGCCATTACACCCCTTTCATTACACACCCAATTGATACTTAAGACTACCAACCATAGGCTTACCTCACACGAGGAACAAGTCCACACTTTTTGATAGACATTTGAAATACATTCATACTTTAAGGACTTCATGTAAGACCCATTCTCCAATAGGACTTGTAAGTTACACTAAGTGCAATGTGAGAATAGCATCCTATACTACTACTCCTAGTTAGTGATCTTTGAGGATTCTCTTGGATTAAGCACTCTATATTAGTCATACATAGCATTCATTGCATAAAACTTCTTTTAGAACACATAATAACTTCTTTTAAAACACATAATAACTCATTCATACACTTCATATAAAACACACCAAGACTTAGACCTTAAGTCATCTAACTTCTTTTACAACACATAATAACTTATTCATACCCTTCATATAAAACACATCAAGACTCCCCTATCGGAAGGTCTACTTAGTGCAACGGATAGATGGCGTCCCATACAACCAATAACCCTAATTAGGACATTCCTTTAGGAGACTTAGTTCATACGCTTCATATAAAACACAGAAAGACTCCCCTTTCGAAAGGTGTACTTAGTGCAATATATATATAGCATCCTATACCACCACCTACCCTAAGTAGTACGTTCTTTTGAGAGACTTAATTAATTCATTCTTTTGTGGGGGAATGAATTTAACCAACATAGACCATGAGATCTAGACATGGAATCCTGATACCATTCTTATCTGATAAGGGTTCCACACTTGCCTAGTGTGGAGTCATTCTCTTAGATTTGACATGGCTTTTCAAATAGCTACACCTTTGTGGGCGAATAGTTAAGGGATAAGGAGATTGTTACTAAGTAACTCAATCTCTACCGACGAGGAGTACTCAACTCAAGAGGTACATTGGGTCCAACATCTCTACTCACAATATGCACCCAACCTTGTTCAAATCCTCTCGGTGCTAAGCGTAAATCTCCCACGGAGTCCTAAACATTCTTTACTATAGGCTAAGGAATGGCTAATTAGCACCACATCTCAACTCACAAAGCATACATATCCCTAGAAGTTACATTCGAATAACACATCTCAACTCACAAAGGGTATCAAACCTCCAACTTCTCTTAGAAAGCTGTTGGGGATAGTGAGGTTGTTACTAAAAAGTTCTTCTCAACTCACGAAGAGTGTTCACACCAAAACTCCCCTTTTCATTCACATTCTATGACTTCATTCATTCAATTATTCAAAGTGTGAGTGCGTGTTCATATGAGCACACCTTTCACATAAATTTTCATTTTCATAACATTAGCTTTTAAACATGTGTGCATCTTCATTCATCATATTTCACACTTTAACATGCTTCATATAATCATAAAGTTCCTTTAGACATTATCTCTAGCATACTTCTCATAACAATATTCATACAAAAACATAAAAAAGAACCACATCATTAACATCATACTTCAAATAATATGTCCTCATGGCGTTAGTCACAATGCACTAGTAGATTCATATTCAAATATTTAAGTAAACACTGCCACAAAAGGTGGACCATGCCACTCAAAACATTTTTATAATAAGATTTAGACAATGAGAAAAACATACCATTGATCCAAGACTTCCACACCTATTTACAATTTACTAAGCCATCATAAATATCCCTTAGGGAAGTAGCTAAGTAACACTTGAATCATAAAGAAACTCACAGTGTAACACTATAAAATCATGTTCATTAGACCCATTTCCTATGTAAAAAATTTATGATACGCAATAGCATGGTTTTATTGAAATTTCAGCATTAAAATCCCAAACTAACATTAGAAATAGCATATTTGAATCCTTTAAACCATTTTCATGCAAGACTCATACTTAGAGTCCAAGATAGAAGAAGTTAGGGTTTGAAAACCCCTTTTGAAATTCGTTAGAAATGGATCCTTGAAGGGAAAAAGTTCAAGGATGTCACAGCTAGAGAGTATACATTAGATGAGACCGGCGTCATCGTCCTCTTAAAGGAATCAGACAAGCCCTTAGCATTCGTCATGACATGTGATTATTAAAAGTTTGTAGATAATTAAAACTTTTAAATTCTACTTGAAGTATACTGAGACTTCATATTTAACATTAATAAAGACATACGATATTCTAAAACTTATCTCACATGTATAAAACCATATAAGAGTATAAAGCTGGACTTAGCCAATAATTAATAATTTTTCCATATAGGCCTTAGTACAAAAGAATCCACAGAAATAATGGAATTAGCTTATTCTTAAATTTAATAAAATCTACCTAAGTTAGTGATACGCTCAAACTTACTTCTCAAATAAGAAGTAAAAAGGTCGTGTCAAGTAAATCACCCAACTAGTGAGGTTGGGATCGTTCCCACGAGGAAAAAATAGTCTAGACTTAACTTCAACCTGTTATTACTATTGTTTGGTCAATGAATTCTTTGGAAGGTTAAAACAATAAAGGGGGGACTCTATTTCTAATTGTGTAAAATTAATTAACAAACTTGACGGAGACACTTAAAAACATTGAATGTTGGATTTTAATCAATTAATCAAAGTAACTAGGGTTTACATGTTCCCCACAGGTTCATAACTTGATAAGTCTAACTATACCAATTTTTTCCTAGTATCTTGCATGCAAAGTGATAAGTTATGTATTTCTAAATCCTTGGTCTGGCATCTAGAAAATCTCACTCCGCACCTTGGTCCCGCTACGTGTGTTGCTATCCTAACCCTTATCCTTACCTCATATTAAGCATCGTATTCGATATTTGACTAAGTTATTATCTCGTACCAATCAATACTATCCTATTAGATAGTATACACTAAATCTATGTTAATAATTCTTTTACTATTATCTACCTCCTTGGTCCGGCAAGTAGCATTAAGGCAAGTTCTAACGTTGGCCATCCGTTAAAAAGGCTTCTAACCGAAAGAATTATTAATACATGCAAGACACTATTCTAGAATAATTATTTTAGTTAGGGTTTATCTCAGTATTTGCCTATGGTTCCCACAACCCTAGTTATGGAGTTTAGTTATTCATGGCCATAAACACAATATTCAAATATATTAAATATGAGTTCATGTACTTACTTCAATGAGAAAGAGTAAAATCCAAAAGTTTGCTTGATTAATCACCAATATTCACTTGCAAGAATCTCAAAGTAATCAATAATATCACAAAAAGTCTAATGATTATCAAGAATCTCACAATACAATGTTTACCAATAAGGAATTTTACAATATAAGAGTCTAACTATCTGGTGTCTAACTATCAGGTATCTAACCTCAAAAACGAGGCTTTTCGAACTATTTATAAAAAAAAAACCTAATTAAACAATGACTCTGTTTGCTGGAAATCTGCAAAAACGCGGCTGGGTCGACGGACCACGCGACGGATCGTCGTGGTCACGACGGATTGTCGTGGTCACGACGGACCGTCATGGACTCCGTCGTCCCGTACTTATGCAATTTCTTCTGGTGCTCTCTTCACAACCCTCGACGGCAAGTATGACGGACCGTCATAGGCACAACGGTCCGTCGAGGGTCTTCGTTCCAAAACACTTCAACTCTTGGAATCTGGGTACTGGATCACTTCTCTAAACTTCATGACGAACCTGTAGGACGGACCATCACAAGCTTCGTAACCCCACACTTTGTCAGACTTCCCAATCTCCCTTAAGCAGCTGCACTACGCTGCCACCTACGGACCGTCGCAAGCACGACGGACCGTTATAAGCTCCGTAGCTTGTCTCTTCTGCATTTCTTCGCTCAAAATCTCCGCATTCAGCTTTGGACAGATTTCCTGCAAAACAAAGAGAAACTTATATAAAAATTAGCACAAAAAGGCTTTTGGACACACTAAACTTAAGGAAAAAGTATTAATAATACTGTGAAACCACGGTATATCAACACCCTAAACATAAATTCGTTGTTTATTCTCAAGCGATGCACTATGACTCACTACACAATCTTTGTACAATAGTATCCATGTTTTATCCTTTGCAATCGTTTGGCTATCAATCCCGATTAATCTCATCAAATCTATGCATGCAATCACTATTAGGCTTGAACTTTGTGGGATCAGAACATGACACAGACTCACCATGCATTAACACCTATCCTCTTCAATTTCTCACCAAGGTGCTAACAATTCGGTATTGCAACTAGTGTCCTCACTTTAAAACAATATCCTCCTTTTTCACACAATGATTTCAATTTGAGTATAAGGATTAGTTTTCAACATTCGCTCTCAGAAAAAAGTCACACTCATTCATACCTATTGCCATAAGCTTGCCCTTATTTTCATTGCCTTAAGTTCGCTATACAACCCTTAGGATCACGATAGGACTTTTTTAGCTAGTAACATAGGCTCGTGGTCAGGTAAGCTATATTTAGGTATACTTTAGTGACTTTTCGCCCTCCTTGACATATCGGCTAAACCTTCCACTTTCTATCATTTTATCTCGCCCAGTTTCTCATATTCTTTCACCTTGCTATTTTCTCTTCTTTCTTTATTTGTGTAAGTGACTCTCTTCTTTTCTTGCTTGTATTTCTTGTATATTTTTCTTTACTTTTCTTTCAACTAATTCTTGTGTCACTTTACTTTTGTTCTTTCTCTCTCTTTGTTCTTTCAACCCCACTTTCCAGAGCATTCCTCATAATAGCCACCCTCAACTCATGGCTTTGCCATGAGTCAAGGAACACAATACCCAAATTTGGGTCAGGTCCATAACGAATGTTGTATACTGCATTAGCCAACCTCAACTTATGCTTTTGGCATAAGCTGAGGTGCACATGTCCAAGGAGGGACCAGGGCCAACACATTGTTCCCATAAAAGATCAGTTGCGGTGAAAAAGAAAGGTCTAATTTCAGCTCAGATTATTTGGATAAAAGAAGGATAAATTTCATTTGGTTTCTTTTATTTAGGTTTGAAATGGGCTTTATTAAATAAGGGCCTATGATCCTTTCCTAATTGTCTATTATAGCTTAGTTTCAGCAGGACTAACCAGACAAGTTCTAGCTCAGTACCAATAGTGGACTTATTAGAATTTTCCTCACACTCACTTGACATCTCATCACTATACCATATTATCAGACACCTAGTTCGAATTTAAGACTTAGGGTAATGCAATGGTGTAACTCTATGTCATGCTTAGAACCACACAATTATAAGTTATTATGCCTAGTCATGCATCATTTTTTTCCAGTTTATCAGGATATTAATTTAGCCATCATGCACAAGAATTAAACTATGTACAAAAGATATAAACATGCCGGTTCAACAGAAAAAGTATTCAGTCTTTTGGGGAAAAAGAACACAGGCAAGAAAACCCCAAAAGAGGATAGTGAATTGGGCTACTCAGACTTCACCCTAACACTCACTTTCCATTTACCCCACCCCCAACCAAAAAACATGCAATTGTCCCCAATGCATAAAAATTAAAATTCTAGAGTGGAAGGTGAAGCAAACCTGTTGCGCAAAGCGCTGTCGATCAGCAAGCTGGTGGGTCCGGTTCCCCGGAACCCACCTCCTCTGCAATCTGGACACCCTCAGTGGTGTCCTCAGCAACAACCGCACCATCAGTAGTGCCTCTTGCTATCTCTACAGTGCGGGAGCTAGACGCCCCAGCCGCTAACTCTGATGCTCTCATATGGTGCGCCGCCTCCTCAACAAGTGAGGCTCTCCTCGCAGCCTCTATCTCTCGGCGCTCCTTCTTCCGTGCTCATGTCTCGTCCTCTGCTCGACCCCTACGCCTCTTGGCACTCTCTCGAGGGGGAGGTGGTGGAATTTTAGAAGTAGCAAAAAGGGCCGCCAACACTGTGTCCTCAACAGGCTCAACAGAATGGGCCTCAGAATCCGGCACCCTTGCCTCTAAGATCGTGTCGATATCTGTAGAAAGACTGTCGACTGCAGCCTGAAGGGTCGACACATCCACCGGAGGGGCTGGTTGGGCTAGCACCCTAAACTCAAAAGCGTCCAAGCGCTGGTTAACCTCAGCGATCTTCCTCTCTATAAACTGCACTATTTTCCTCTGTAGGCGCTCTTCGGACTCAGTAATCGATTTCTGCATCCACGGCTGGATACGATGCAGAAGAGTGGCCATTTGTTCCTCTAGTTTTTGGACCCTAGCAAGCGGGACCTGTGCCAGTTGAGGGGCTGTGCGAAAGGAGCTCGGGGCAGTGCTACTATCCAGGATAGACTCGACCGAGGTAGTGTCAGTGGACGCCGCCTATGTAGCTGTGCGGGCCTGGGCTACCATGTCAGCAAGATCATCAGCAAGTGGAGGCAGCTCCGGAAGGGGCCCTCTGCGTGGAGCCAACTCATTGGCCTCGTCTCTGATGAGGCCGACGTCAACAGTGCCCTGCGGGGTCTTAAGCTGATCTACGTGCCATGTGGGCACCCCTGCGGACATGTAGAGGGAAAAGATCATGCACGGGAAAGGGTAGGTAGTAGTGACCTGGAATGCCCTCTCGTGCTTGACTGCCTGGAGAATCCATACGAAGTCCACCTCGAATCCGGCTATCATCGCCGCCATCAACACTACTCGATCTCAGGTAACGATGTTATCAGCAGCTGTAGGGGAAAGGCAGTTACGGACAAGCAGCCACAAGAACTTTGTTGTGAACGTGAGGTTGGCCTACTTGATGGCCCCCTTCGGCTCAGTCACCCAATCGGCACCCTCTTCATCTACTGAGAGGTGTAGGGCCATCCACATCTTGGTGTTCTCTCTATGTGATGGCTCGCGCAAGAAATGGCCATCCTTAACTATCTGCTAGCGGTAGTCAAACTCGGCAGTGAGGGGGGTCCGAGTAGCATCAACACTCTCGCCGTATAAAAACCGGCGGATCGCTGGCAGGGAAATGTCAACCTGTATGCCCCGTACTCGGACCTGCTCCAGTGGGTCCTATTAAGCGAGGGCAGCCCGTCTATCTATCTGTGATCGAGAGTCGCTACGTAAGATGCGTAGAACTCTCGGACCAATTCTTTACTGTATCGTCCCAACGGACGTGCTGTCCACTCCAAGCGATGCCTGATGAAGAGATTGTGGATCTCAGGCATCGTCGGGAGACTCCCTGTAAAGACCCGCCGCTCCAAGGTGAGTGTTCGAGTCATCACTCCTTTATAAGTCAGGAACTTGGCGTCGGAGTAGACTTGGAATTGCCCGTCGACACACCACTGGTTGGGCTGGTCATTGGCTGGGGTGGGGACCTGAACTGGTGAGCCTGATGTAGAGTCTGAATTGTCAGCCTCATCAGACGAGGCCGACGCTACTGCTGTGGCGGGTGCGGGAACCTCAGCAAAGCCGGAGGCTTCGTCGGACCATGATACTCCTAAGGAGCCAGACGATCCTTCCTCATTTGTGGCTGACCCAGAGGGTGTGCCGGTCATTGTGCGCTCCTCATCAGACTGGGAGGCAGTGACTACGCTGGACACCACCTTTATGGGTGTGGCTTTGGAGCACGCTCAGCACGGGAAGGGGGTGGAAGTGCCTGGGGGCACGTACTCACGGTCGCACTCATCATTAGAGCCGATGACCATGCGGGCAGACGGGCGACAGACTTTGATCGCCCGCGTGCGTAGATGCGGTCTTGCTTGGGTGCCATAGTAGATAGTACCTGTAAGGAATCAATATTAGTAAGAGTAGTGCAAACAAGACAAGCAAAACAATACTTAACAAAACATTAAAAATAGTAGGTAATTGCTATAGAAACAGTGGCATACGACGGGCCTGGTGACGGCCCGTCGTGACTATGATGGACCACCATGAGGTCCGTCGTGTATTACTTGGACTGCGTATATATAGATAACCCTGAAGGAGAGTCTCTGACTAGAATGTCGGTCTGTGCATGACGGACCGTCACAGGTACGACGGTCCTCGTAGGTGTCTGTCGTAGAACACTTGAAAAAAAATATGGAAACCCTTATGGGAGGGGTCTCTGACCGTCATGACGGTCGTGCAGGACGGACCGTGGTGGGTATGACGGTCCGTCACATGTGTCCGTTGAAGGACACTTGAAAAAAATGAGAGACCCTTAGAAACAGGGTCTCTGACAACCAGAACGGTTGTGCAGGACGAACAGTCGTGAAGACGACGACGGTCCGTCACATGTGTCATTGAGGAACACTTGGGAAAAAATTAGAGACCCTTAGAAACAGGGTCTCTGACAATCGTAATGGTTGTGTAGGACGGACCGTCGTGTGTACGATGGTCCATCACATGTGTCCGTTGGGACAACGTGCTAGGGCTTTTGCAACGGACGGTCCGTCGTGGGTACGACGGTCCGTCATCCGGGTCTCGTTCTGAATAACAATGACAGAGCTGAGGGTACCCTATGCATCCCCGATGAACCCACATCAAACTTGTAGTAATTTTGACCTACATTTGTCTAACCCAACTACCTAGGAAACTAGCAATGCAAAAGCACCTAGGTCTAGGGTTGTAAACATGGCAATTTTCGAACATTTTTAACCTAGGTTAGATAGAATCGTATAAAAGAAACAACATATGACGAAGAACTAAGATAATACTAACTAATAAACAAAAATCCAAGATAAATGAGTAGAAATTTGAGACACATACCTTAGAAATGGAGAAAACAACTGGAAAAGTACTCGGTGGCTAGGCAAACACCCACAGCAGCAACTCCGACTAGTAGATTAACACATTTAGGGCTTTGGAGAATTTTGGTGGAACAATTATCGGGGGAGAATATGGAAGTTGAAAAGATATGGAAGTGGGAGGAATAATGAATGAATAGGGTGAAATGAAGGGTTGGGGGGGGGTTTAAACGGTCTAATTTTTAAAAAAAACTCCAGCCGGGTCGGGTCGAGTACGACTCATTAATCACGCGATGGTTCCTCGACGACGGTCCGTCGCAGTTGTGATGACTTGTCATTGGTTCCGTCGTGTGTGCCCTAGTTTGAAAATAACAGAAAGACTTACCTGGTATGACGGAGGCATACGACGGTCTGTCCAGGCGCAATGGTCTGTCGATGTATCCGTTAGTGACTGCTGCAGAGTAGTTTTCTGCAGAATTTCCTGGTGATGTGCCTGCAAATTTAAAAACCCATTAGTAGAAAAATGCTACCATTACTAAAAAGACAATAAGTATTGGGTTGCCTCCAACAAGCGCCTGATTTAATTCACGGCACGACTGGGGACCCTTGATTACTCAGACTTCTTCAAAATGGTATGCCTCTATCACTTCATTCCCCGATGCTTTATGCCCAAAATAGAGTTTTATTCTATCTCTGTTCCTCTTAAACCACACTCCCTCCTTGGCTTTAAACTCAACTGCTCCATGAGGGAATACTTGGGTAATCATGTAAGGGCCAGTCCATTTGGACTTGATCTTGCCCGGAAGACAATGCACCCCAGAACTGTCTACAATCACCAAATCCCCAACCATAAACTCTTGTTTTGCATTTTTCTGTTCATTCTCCTTCTTCATCTTTTCTTTGTGGGATATGGCAGATACCGATTGGAGCCCACCACTCTGCCTCATGGTCCTACAAATGTTGAAGGTCGCTTCTTCATTATTCAATCGAAATGTCATATGTCCCTTCTCCATATAACCTAATACTCTACCTGTAGCAAGGAATGGCCTCAAGAATAATAGGCACTTCGAAATCGACCTCACAATCAAGAATAAAAGAATCAGCCCGGAAAGATGAATGACTCAACTTTTACTGGCACATAATAGAGTATCCAAATAGGCCGTTTCACTGTCCGATCAGCCATCAGTAGCCGCATCAAAGTGGGTTTTGGATCCCCCAAACCCAATTTCATGTAAATCGAGAGAGGCATGAGATTTATGCTTGCCCCTAGATCACATAATGCTTTCGCAAAATGTAATGACCCAACTGTACAAGGAATAGTGAACGCACCAGGATCTTCTTTCTTTTGTACGAGGGATCTTGTAGCAATAGCACTACAATGCTGCAGTCTATCATCATCCTGGAAAGTGACCGATCTTTTCTTGGTGACCAGATCTTTCATAAATTTGGCATAACCGAGCATTTGCTCTAGAACTTCTACCAAAGGGACATTGATAGAAAGCTGCTTCAACATTGTTATTAAATGCTGGTATTTACCATCCTCAGTCTTTTTCACTAATCTCTGAGGGAAGGGTGGTGGTGGCTTAGCATGGGAATTACCTTGATAGGTACTTCTACATCTTTTCCATTACTTTCATCTGCTTCACCACTACACTTTACCACATTATCATTATCCTTTCTCATATTTTCCTCATTAGATGGCATAGGTGGGTCAATGGTTTGCTTAATACCCCGAGTAGTGATTGTCATACAGTGCGCATCATTCTTTGGATTTTGGACGGTGTTGCTAGGAAGAGTGTCCGGTTTCCATGTGTTCACTGTCGCAGATTATTGGGCCACTTGCCATTCGATCTGTTTAATCGAAATTGCATGTGTATCAACTTTTAGCCTAATACTAGCTAAATCACCCCTTAACTCTTTAATGTGCTCATCACTAGCTTTGAACCTCCTCATCATTTTGTGCAACTTATCCTTAACTCGCGCCATACTAACCATCCCTAGGAGAAACTTCACGATTTTGAGTAGGGAAATAGAGCCCATTCCTGTCGTTTCTATTAGCATAGTTACCCCTGTTAAAGTTGTTTTCGCAGTTGTAGTTTCCACCTCGGACATAATGACCCTCACGATTGTAGTTACCATAGTCCCGACCTTGGTTCCCTTGACATTGGCGCCAATTATCCTGATTTGAGCCTTGGGCGCTTGGTCGGAAACCCCACGTCTGCTCATTTACTGCGTAACTGTCCTCTGCATAATAGCACTCATAATTAGGAGGTGGTGGTTTAGCCAAGTAGTTGACTGGATATATCTTTTCTGCACCCCCTGTGACATGTTTTAGTACCAACCCAAGCTCAGTTCTCATCTTAGCCATTTCTTCACGAATCTCATCTGTGGGTGGGTTGTGAGTGGACTGTACTACGAAGGTGTTTCTCCCAGTACCAGACTTCCTAGTACTCCAAGCATTGTTATTCCGGGAGATTTTCTCTAATTCTTCACCAATCTCAGCATAAGGACACTCCCCATAAGATCCACCTGCTATAGTGTCCAACACCGATTTATTGTTATCATCCTGTCCCCGATAGAAGTATTCCTTCAGTGACTCATCATCTTTACTGTGATTTGGAACACTTCTCAAGAATAAGGTGAATTTATCCTAAGAACTACTAACTGACTCTCCTGGTAGTGCCACAAAGTTGTTCACTCTGTCTTTGTGGTTTAATTTCTCAGAGACCGGATAGTAGCGTGCTAAGAAGACATCCCTTAATTCGTTCCAAGTGAATATTGAGTTGTATGGGAGCTCAGTGAACCACATAGCAGCCTCTCCCGTCAGTGAGAGAGGAAACACTCTGAGACCTATTACATCTAAATCCAAATCAGGCCTCCCTACACAACTTTTACACACTGCCCTTACCTTAGCTATATGGGCATGTGGATCCTCAGAAGGTAGCCCTGAAAACAAACCTTTGGCAGTGAGCATTTGCATCAGATTACTAGTTAACACAAAAGTGTGGCTTGTGGCAGAGGAGGCAAAACCAATGGCCCATCCGAGTCTGCTATGTTATGATTGCCTCTGTAGTATGCTTGGGGTCATGGAACAGGATTTTGTCCCGTCAGTTGGTGTTCACCCGGAGCATCGGGTAACATCTGACCATGAACATCAACCAGAGCTGGGATGTTCTGGTTCAGATCATCATCATTTATTCCCAAGTTTCGATTCATATTGCGCAGTGTAAGCTCTAACTCGTGATCATAGGGAAACAAGGGTTCTCTTCCTCTTCGTGTATTTGGCATGCAAGAAGGATGGTTCTAAAAAAACGATAAAACAAAGTAAAATCAAGAAAACATCAACTAAACTATAGTAATAGGTTCAAGTTAATTTAAAAGCTATAATCCCCGGCAGCGTGCCAAAATTTGATACGCTCAAACTTACTTCTCAAACAAGAAGTAAAGCGGTCGTGTCAAGTAAATAACCCAACTAGTGAGGTTGGGATCGTTCCCACAAGGAAAATAGTCTAGACTTAACTTCAACCTGTTATTATTGTTGTTTGATCAATGACTTCCTTGGAAAGTAAAAACAATAAAGGGGGGTTTCTATTTCTTAATGAGTAAAATTAATTAACAAACTTGACAGAGACACTTAACAACTTTGAATGTTGGATTTTAATGAATTAATCAAAGTAACTAGGGTTTACGTGTTCTCCACAGGTTCATAACTTGATAACTCTAACTATAACAATTCTTTCCTACTATCTTGCACGCAAAGTGTTAAGTTATGTATTTCTAAATCGTTGGTCCGGCATCTAGAAAATCTCACTCCGCACCTTGGTCCGGCTACGTGTGTTGCTATCCTAACCCTTATCCTTACCTTATATTAAGCATCGTATTCGATATTTTACTACGTTATTACCTCGTACAAATCAATACTAGCCTATTAGATAGTATACACTAAATCTATGTTTATAATTCTTTTCCGATTATCTACCTCCTTGGTTCGGCAAGTAGCATTAAGGCGAGTTCTAACGTTGGCCATCCGTTAAAAAGACTTCTAAGCAAAAGTATTATTAAAACACGCAAGACACTATTCTGGAATTGTTATTTTAGTTAGGGTTTATCTCATTATTTTCCTATGGTTCCCACAACCCTAGTTATGTGTTTAGTTACTCATGCCCATAAACACAATATTCAAATATATTAAATAAGAGTTCATGTACTTACTTCAATGAGAAAGAGTAAAATCCAAAAGTTTGCTTGATTAATCACCAATATTAACTTGCAAGAATCTCAAAGTAATCAATAATCTCACAAAAAGTCTAATGATTATCAAGAATCTCACAATACAATGTTTACCAATAAGGAATTTTACAATCTAAGAGTCTAACTATCTGGTGTCTAACTATCTGGTATCTAACCTGAAAAACGAGGTTTTTCGAACTATTTATAAAAAATAAAAAACCTAATTAAAAAAGACTCTGTTTGCTGAAAATCTGCCAAAACGCGGTTGGGTCGACGGACTACGCGACAGATCGTCGTGGTCACGACGGACCGTCATGGACTCCGTCGTCCCATACTTATGCAATTTCTTCTGCTGCTCTCTTCACCACCCTCGACGGCAAGTATGACGGATCGTCATAGGCACAACGGTGCGTCGAGGGTCTTCGTTCCAAAACACTTCAACTCTTGGAATCTGGGTACTGGGATCACTTCTCTGAACTTCATGATGAACCTGCAGGACGGACCGTCATAGACACGACGGACGGTCACAAGCTTTGTAACCCCACACTTGGTCAGAATTCCCCATCTTCCTTCAGCAGCTGCATTATGCTGCCACCTACGGACTGTCGCAAGCACGACGGACCGTCATAAGCTCCGTAGGTGGTCTTTTCTGTATTTCTTCGCTTAAAATCTCCGCATTCAACTTTGGACAGATTTCCTGCAAAACAAAGAGAAACTTATATAAAAATAGCACAAAAAGGCTTTTGGACACACTAAAATTAAGGAAAAAGTATTAATAATACCGTGAAACCACGATATATATCAGTTAAGAATATTGAAAATATATTATCCCCAAACATGAGGACCTACCAAGACATGGAGAAAGAGTTCCAAATTTCTTCAAATCACCCTCCTTAGACTTCAATGGTCGTAACCTATAGTTGTAGTAATATAATGTAATGGGGTTGGTAGGCCACATGTTTTATGTATGGGTATATGCACATAACATATAAGGACATGCATTAAGAATTATCATTTATCATTTCTTTAAAAAACATGTTAAGTCATGTGAAAGTCTTCTATACACATACCATATAACATAGACAAGTTAAAGATTTCATCAACATACAACATGATCATAATTGAAGGAATATTATCATAGAGTCATGTTACCATTCACATTCAATTTATCACATATACATAGCATACAAAACACTTACCAATGATCCCATACCCTACCTACAAGTTCAATGGTCATGTGAATCCCCATAATACCACAAAACCAAGTAGATAAGAGAGGAGACCATGAGTAAAGTTTTGCTTCATATAACTTGTAACATATCACTTCCTTTAGCAATATAACCCAATAACGTATTAATAATAATAACCAACACTATGTAAGAGTAAGAACATGTATCATAAACATCATACCTTTCATATTATCATATTACATAAGAACAATCTCCTAGAACTTCCCTTAGAGTCAACTTGTTTAATGTCTAGGTAGAGTCCCATACCCCTGCCTCTACTAAGTGGACTCCTCAAGTCAACATAGTTAACGTTCATTTACTTGTCATTCATTTTACATGAGGGAACATACGCTTTAACCGACATAGACCATATGAGCTAAACGTGGATTTCGGTGTCATAAAACCTAAACAAAAAGAAGGTGGTCCTGGTCAACAGGACAAACTAGAAAAAAAAACATCACATAGATTTCTAGGTGGATCGACTAGGTAGTACCCTGTGATGGCTACATAGTTTAATAACTAGAAGATCTATTAGAGACCCATTGTTACAAATTACCTGGAAGCCTCTATCTCGTGAGATTCATTGTGAATCTACATTCAAACTAGGGCAGGGACACCCGTCATGTCTACTTCATCGGTGCTTAGCTTAAGTCCCTTTCTTGAATAACCTTTATGTTTTCTTGTATCATAACTTATCATACGTCATAGGAGCATAACTCATAGTATAAAAATGATTATGAACTCTTTATGATTATATTCGAATTTCATTTTATCATAAACCTTCGTATGTGAGATTAACATAACATAGTAATCTTGTGTAAATCATATAATAAAATATCATAACTTGTAAGTTTTCGTGTTCATAGCGTAACATATCCAAATAAAAACATCATATATACTTTCACAGAATATTATCATGATTAATAGGCTAACATAAAATGATAGAGTAATCACAACCTTAGAAGACTTAGCTCTTGCTTCCAAGAACCTTATTCAAGAACTTACGTTCAATTTACAACATTCATAATCATAACATAGTGAAATACTCAATATAATAAAAAAGAACAAATGTTCAAATAATCTACAAATCGATGCATAATGTAGGGTAAAGGAAGGGTCATTTAAGAGTTCATTCTATTCTTAGTTCCTATTCCTACGTTTTCATATTATCACATAGTAGAAACAATCATAAAGAACCATCATCTAGATAAGAACATGCTTCAACCGAAATTCAAACATGCTAACAACATACTCATTAATTTGTGTAAAATAGACCATAGAAAACACTTACTTTTCATTTAAAATCATAAGTCAAGATTTTGGAAGAAAATCATTTTGTAGAGTAAACACCCTAGAATTGAAGTTCTTGAATACATATCTTTGAAAGGAACTCTTGGGGAAAGGAATCCCAAGAGTCAAAACTCATACCTTATTGATGATGAATCTACAAAAATTTGATGAAAAGCATGAAGTCTTCATCTTATTCCTTAAGCTCTTCTTGTTCTTGGAGTTTTTAAAAGAGAGCGTTCTTGAGAGAGATGAGGGAAATTTCGTTTGAATGTGATTTCGACGTGTAAAAGTGGTATAATACTGTTCTAATATCCATATATAGTCGTCCCATGAATTAAACAAAAGACCCTCCACTTAAATTAGTCTTTTTATGAAGATAATTTACCAAAAATATGACTTTAATGATTCAGTGAAGTAGCTGCACGTTGCTGGGATAAATCCCATCATTTTTATTAAATTATGAGTTGAGGCAGTGTGTTGCGTGTCCACCTCACGTCGCGAGGCGGACTTTAAAATCTTCAGCTAGTGACCTGCATGACAGACTCGCGTCGCACACCTCAAGTCTCAATCTTGCTCGTGCAAGCTGCTTTGGACTACATTTGAAACCTCAAAACCTTCACCACAACATAGTGACATTAACTAGTTTATATTAGCTAGTTTCCGGACGTCAGGGTCTTTCTTTGTCGTTTTGCCTCTACAGTTTTCCAAATTAACTTAGTGTATTAATATAGGTCTGGAAACATCATTTTACAAAAAAAAATATATATTAAGATCTAATGTAAGTCATGGAATTTACACGGTATACAAAGGATGACTACCATACCTCAACGAGATGAAAACCCATGAATCTTTTTTATGAAAAAACGTCCACAACCAGCCATTCCAAGCTTCTATTTGTTTTGGAGAGAGTTTTTCTTGAGAGAGGGGTTTTTTTTTTTGAGATAGGGTTTTGGGTTTTAGAAAATGAAGTCTAAAATTAGGTCTTAGTTTTTGAACCCTCCTAGTATAACTAAAAGACCCTAAAATAATCATCCATGTTTTGTAAAAGACTTGGGGTGAATTTACCAAACACCCCAGCCTTAACAGAAAAATTACAACTTTTAAAGGTGCAACCTACGCCTCTTCACAAACGGGCCATCGCCAATCGATGCCCCTTAGATAGGGACCGTGAATTGGGGCTGAGGCTACACTTTGTGTAGGACTTGAAAGCCTTGCAGGGCCAGTCAACATCCATGGTCGATGGGCCGTTGGTTGACCAACGGTCTGTCTATTGTGGATGTCGTTGGCCACTGCTTGGCAACATCCTACCAAATGGATGGGGTCGTCTTCTAGGGCCCCTCATGGGTCCTAGGTGGGGTCGTACCCAGACTTTAAAACGCTATACATATTATTCTATGTCTTATCAATATCAAAAATAAATTTCGATGAAAATAAACACGTTAAACTCACTAAAACACATGAAGACACACAAGCACTTTCTAAGGCACACTGTTCAAACGTAATGATGTTATTGGACGTTTGACAACCAAACGTTACCAACCTTCACACACGGACTAAACACATCATTGTAACTCATTTTAACACAAAAGTAACTCATGGAATATTTACGAAGATCTACCTCACCTTAGTACGTTAAGGATATTACATTAATTTCTTAAACACAATATTCCCCTACGTGCCCGTGACGCAGATCAAGAGTTTTTGTCCATGTGGAACCATGTCCATGATGCAGAGACACTTCACCATGGTGTAATTAGCTGATGCCTTTTTGCAACTTGCTTTTCCAAAGTTGGAGTCCGTTCGTGGACCCCTAGTGGGATCCTTACGGGTCATACCTGGATGTTTTAACCATATAGGCATGATTCTACCCATTTAAAGTATTTCAAAAAATTTTATTCTTCATGAAACTCTCCCACACCTTCTCGGAACCTAAGGGCGTTTTACCAATTGAGGTGCACTAGCTTCAGAACATCATGGACGTTTCTTGACTTTTTGACTCGAGCACTTCCTAACTAGTTTAAATACATATAGTTAATCTTGGAAACATAGTTTAAGGTTTATTTCATGATGTAGGGTTTTAGGTTAGGTAATGGACTTTCAATAGTGTTACATTGCCCCCCCCCAGGATTATTTGTCTCCGAAAGACACTAAAATCTTTTTGTAGGGAAAGGATAGACTCAAAACTAGAAGCCCAACAAACAACATGTATATAATAAGTAACAAATAATAGGAGTACTTAACAACTTCATTCAACACACTTAAACACCATTACACATACCAAATCAAGTCACAACACATAAAAGCTCAACATTTCACAGTACATTATGAGAAACTATCTTCTAAATATCATGAACTCAAAATGGCATTAAAGAGTTACCAATGCTATTCTTATCAAGACAACATCAAAAGAGTAAAATCTCAACAATAAAAAACATACATTTCACATTTGTGCAAGTTAACACAAAAATCCTTTTTTGTGAAGTTCATTTTGAAATAAACCTTTATAAAAATATGCACATACTTTGGAATAAACAAAATTCATATTATTCATTATTTAATTTTAGGAGGTATTTCTAACCTCATTTAGGAAAATGATGAGGACAACAGGATTTCATGTCGGTCTCGGACTCCCATGTTTCTCTGTTAAGTAGGTAGTTCCTCCATAGGACTTTTACGGAGGCCACCTCTTTGTTCCTCAACCTATTAACTTGACAATCAAGAATTTCCACCTGAACCTCTTTGTAGGAAAGGTTCTAATCAACACCTAACCTTTCAATAGGAAGAATGGATACGGGATAGCCAATACACTTCTTAAGCATGGAGACATGAAATAGTGGATGAACAGAAGATAGTTCAATATGTAGTCTCAACTCATATGCAACCTTCATGACATATTGCAAAACCTCGTAGAGACCCACGTACATGGGACTCAACTTCCCGTTTTAACAAAATCTTATAACCTCTTTCATAGGTGAAATCTTCAAATACACCATATCACCTGCTTTGAATTCAAGATCTCTTCTTCTATTGTCGGAATAGGATTTTTACCGACTATAGGTTGTTTTCAACCTATCCCTTATGACCCGAACCTTCTCCAGACAGTCATAGATTAATCGGGACAAAGGAGTGAACACTCACTAACCTCAAACCACCCAAATAAATACCAACATCGCCTACAATAGAGTTCGTCAAAAATAGCAATAGAAATAATCGAATGGTAGTTATTATTATAAGAAAATTTAATCAACGACAACTGATCATCCCAATTCTCTTCGAAATCTATCACACAAGCTCTTAACATGTCTTCTAGGGTTTGAATAGTACACTCTTCTTGACCATCTATTTGAGGATGAAAAGCGGTGCTACGTTTCACTTATCTACTCAACCCTTTTTTGGAAGACCTCTAAAATCGAGATGTGAATTCAGAACCTCTATCTGATATGATGGACAAAGGGATCCCATGAATACTCACAATCTCATAAATGTAGATTTTTTCATGATTCTCCCTTGTAGAAGTAGACTTAATGGGTCATTTTGCCTCCGGCTTAGAGGCAACCCAATGATAAAGTCCATCTTAATTTCTTCCCACATCCAAGTAGGAACACCTATTTATTTGATTACACCACTTGTGTTAGATGTTCAACTTTAACTTTTTTGCAATTTGGACAGTTGGCTACAAACTCCGTTTTGTCTCTTTTCAAGCCATCCCCACCAGTCTATCTTTGTCAGGTCAGGATAAATTTTGGTTAACCTAGATGAATAGTATATCGAGAATTGTGAGCTTCTTCCAAAACACTTCTCCTCAAATCATCACAATTCGGTACACATAACCCATTTTGGTACCTTAGCACACAACCTTCGTTTGGCAGAATGACTCATTTAACTTGCAAAGTACTGATATCTACAACTTCATCAATAGTAGGTCAAGATGTTACATAGATTCACCACAACCACAAATGATTACTCGTAGTTGTTATGAACAATACAAGCACCATTCGGGAAGATACCAATCGATCACCCAATCTAGACAACTTATGAACATCTTTCACTAGGTATTCTTCCCTTCTTTTATATGAGACACATTATACATGGTCATAAGACATAAAGTATCTGCAAACATATTGGCCTTTTTGAGGTGGTAAAGAACACTCATGTCCTAATATTTCAATAATTATAACCACCGTCTCTATTAGAGATTCATATACTTTTGAGTAAACACATATTGAAGACTCTTATGGTTGGTATACAAATCCACATAAAAACCATACAAGTAATGCCTCCATATTTTCAAACCAAACACTATGGACGGTAATTGAAGATCATTAGTTGGATAATTCTTCGCATATATGGTGAGTTGTCTAGAGGTATAGGCTACTACCTTATCATGATGCATAAGAACACAACCCAAGTACACTCACGATACATCACAATACAACACAAAACACTTTGTACCCTCCGGTAAAGTCTACACCGCAGCTGAGGTAAAGCCAATCTTTAAAAATTTTGAAGTTTCTTTCACATGCCTCCAACCACTCATAGTTAACAATCTTTTGGGTGAAGGTGGTCAAAAGGGAAGCAATTGATCCAAACCCATCCACAAACTTCCTATAGTATCCAGCAAAACGAAAGAAACTTCATATGTTTGTTGAAGTCGATCGTCTAGGCCAATTCTTAGATGCCTCAGGTTTCTTTGGAGATATCTCTATACCTTTACTAGAGATGTTATGACAAGGAAATGTAACTAGTATCAACAAAAATTCACTTGCTATACTTCGAAAATAGTTAGTCTTCCTTATGGACTTGTAACACACTCTTCAATGTAACCTGTGTTCACCCTCATTCTTCAAATCTATCGAGATATTATCCATGAACACAATGACAAAGGAATATAAGTAATTTAAAAACACCCTATTCAGGTAAAAGCCACCGGGGAATTAATGATACCAAAGGATATTAGTAGGAACTCATAGTTACCATACCTAATTCCAAATGTCTTTTTAGGTACTTCCTCTCCTCTCACTGTAAGTTGATGATACCACGATCTCAAGTCAATCTTAGAAAAGTAGCTTGCCCGTTGGAGTTGATCAAACAATTCATCAATCCAAGGTAGAGGATACTTATTCTTAATACTGACCTTAGTGAGTTGATGATAGTCAATGCACATCCTAAGGGACCCATCCTTATTCCTAACAACAATACCTGATCTCCCAATGGTAAATACTAGGTTGAATGAAACCTTTATCTGGTAATTCTTTGAGTTGAGACTTCAACTCTTTCAATTTCGCAAGAGCAATCCTATAAGGAGGTATAGAAATGGGATTCGTATCTGGTAATAAATCAATACAAAAGTAAATTCCATGTTCCGGAAGAATTCTTAGTAAGTCATCCGAAAGACTTCCTAACAATGGGCACCGAATCAATAGGAGAAATTTGTGAGTCTAGGTCCTTAACTCTTATAATATGGTTATGAAACCCTTTCAAGATCATTATATAAGCTTTTAAATAACAAATGATACGACCTCTAGGAATTGAGTTACCCCCTCACACTCTAAGACAGGTTCATTAGGAAAATTAAACTTAATCAATCATGTTCGACTATCAATGGAAGTTAAACGACCATGCAACAATTCCATTCCAAAATAATATTGGAATCAATAATATCAAGCTCTACAAAATATACCCATGTAACTCTATTGGGCAAAGATAAAGGACAACTCCTGAAGACTTTTATAGACAAAATGGAGTCATCCAGTGGATTTGTAACAGAAAATGGTTCTATCAAAACATCAGGTAGAACATCAAACATTTTAGCTACTAGAGGAGTAATGTAACGTCCATAAAATGAACTAGGTTGAGCTAGATCGAAGCATGAGTGTAATGAGAATATAAAATCCTAAAATTGTTATTTATGATGTTATTAGAAAGTTTGTAAGGTTTAGTTATGTTTGGAAATCATATTTCAAGGGACGTCTATGATTGTCGATAGCTTGACAATCTATATGCTTGTGTGAGTTTTGGAGTGTCTTGCCATGTTTGCTGTGTTGTTACGGTCCAAATTGATGCTGAAAGTTCCTAAGCCATATATTATCATGCATAGGGGTTTTAAGTCAAGGTATTAATCCACCTAGGACCCACGAGTGTCCCTAGAAGGTGACCCCATCTCTTTGGCAAAATACTGCCAATCAGTGGCAAACAACGGCCACAAGGGACACATTGTTGGTCAAACAACGGCCTGCAACCTTGGGCATATATTGACCCTGAAAAATCTTCAAGGTATGCACAAAGTAGAGGGTCAAACCCAAACAACGGACCCCATGTAAGGGGCGTCGTCTGGAAGAATGTCCGTTGTTTGAGGGTCGTAGATGTTGGCTGCAATATCTATTAGGATGCAACTTTTCTTGGGTGTTATTGTAAATTAACCCCCAGTATATTATGAACCTTGGACATTTCTCTTAGTGACATGGGGGTATTTAAGTTAGTTTACACTCATCAACCTAGGTTATAACTCATTTTCAAATATCCAAAACCCCTCCCACAAGAAAGAACCCTCCCAAACACCATAAGCAAGAACTCAAGGAATGGATAAAGGAATAGAAGTTTTCTTCATCAAATTTTCGTTGATTTCTTGTCATTGATGTATGGTAGTCATCCTTTAACCTTATTTAAGTCAAGGAGCCACTTCAAAGAGATTTTAAGAAAAGTGTTTCAAACGCAAATTTTTTTATTCTTTGACTCTAAGTATGGGTCGTTACATCAAAATTTTTTACTGATTTAAATGAGTTTTTTTTAGTGTTAGTTGATGGTTTTTATGGAAATACACCAATGAAACCACGTTTATGCTTTTTTTGAACTTTTACCTTATGAATTGGTTTGATGAATATGATTAGAAACTGTTAGATCTACGTTTTCATGATGGTTATATTGTTATTAGATAGTGTCTTATGGGCTATTTATGATGAACTGTTGGAGGAATTCATAATCTATGGTGAAAGATTGGATGAATGGTAAGTTGTTTATATTGTTTAGTTCTTATTGTGAAATTCTCTTGAGTGGTATGGTCCACCTTTGGTGGCCGTGTTTACTTGAAACATATCTATATGTATTGTTATGGGTATTGTGAGTATGGCAACGAAGGCATAATATATGAAGTAAAGTGATAATGGTGATATTTATGATGATATGCTTTATGAAGATTGAATGGTGTAACTTTAATAGATTATGTCTAAATAAGGTATGTGTATATATGAAGCATGGTAAAGTGTACAAAATGATGAATGAAGATGTAAGCATGTTTAGAAGTCAATGTTTTCAATTGTTATTATGCGAAAGGTGTAGTCAAACATAGACACACACTCACACATTAAATGAATAAATGAAGCTAATGGATGTTGATAGGGGATTGTAGGGTGGAAACTCTTCCTGAGTAGAGATGAAATGTTTGAACCATTTCCTACTTTTTGTAAAATATGAAAATAATGGAAAGGGGAATTTTGGGGTTAACACTCTTTCTGAGTTGATATGTAGTATTTAGTAACAACCTCACTATCTCCGAAGATCTTTCTAATATAGGTTTAATGATCGACACCCTTCATGAGTTGAGATGTGGTGTCCAATATGTGATTCCTTAACCTATTGTAATCAATGTTTAATACTGTGTGGGGGAGTTATTTTTAGCACTGAGAGATGTTTGCTTAGCACCGAGAGTATATGAAGAAGCGATGGTTACACTATTATATTTGAGATGTTGTACCCAATGTACCTCTTGAGATGAGTAGTCCTCATTCGTAGAGAATGAGTTACTTAGAAAAATTCTCCTTATACCTTAACTATGCGCCCACATAGGTATAGCCAGTGGAGATTCCATGTAAATTCTAAAAGAATGACCAAACCATGGAAGAGTGGGGATCCCTCATCCTACAGGGGTTAATATCGGGATTCCATGTCTATATCTCATGGTATATGTTTGTTAAATCTATCCCCACAAAAGAATGTAATGAACTAAGTGTCCTAAAGAGTTCATTACTTATACATGGTGGCGGTGGGACGCTATCAATCCATTTCACGAGTAGGTACTTGAAATGGAAGTGTTGTTATGCCTTTATATGTAAATGTATGAATAAGTTATATCACTTAATTTTTAATGTTAATAACTCATGTTAAAGTTATGTCTTGTATGATACAGTCTATGAATGATGAATGTAGTGTGCCTAAGCTAATGGAATCATCAAGGAGATCATTGTGGGAGTAGTATTATGGGATGCTACTTCACATTCAATTTTGTGTATCTTTGAATCCCACTTGGAGAAGGGAACTTATGTGATATTCTTAAATCCAACTATGTTTCTCTAATGTGTAGTTTTAAGATGTGTACTTGTAACCCATGTGTACTAAGCCTATAAAGGGTAGTCTTGAGGATCACTTGGGTGTGTGTCAAAGGGATTGTATGGGAGGTTCCTTCATGTGTTACCTTAGTGAATCTTAGGATAACCTTATTTTGAGAAACTACAAAGGAAATGAGTTGGCTGTGAGTTTGTATGAAATGAGTTCATTTTATGGTCTTCTTGAGTTTACTGTAAAGTGCCTCTTTGTGCTAAAATTATGGAAGTTCTATTCTATGTGCTAAATGATGATTTATATGTTGTTTTGCTTCTATATTCATGAAGGTTAATTATTTAGAATGAAATCTTATTTCTACTAAAATTCTCTCTTTTGCATGATTTGGAATATTGCATACTTAGAACAATGTTTGTACTAACCCCATACTATTCCACATTCTTTAATTATAAGTTGGAGGTAAGTTGAAATCTAGAAGGGAAAAATTGGGAATCGACTTCTCAAGATTAAGTATTCCTCATATATTTGAGGGCATAGTCTTTATTTCTTTACTTCTTGTATAAGACGTATTATGTATTTTCTTTCAAATGTAAAGGATCATGTCCTATGATATATAAGTAGTGTCTTTAATTTGGCTTGTGACGATGAGACTACACTTTAGTATTTAGTAAGATATTTCTTTATTATTATTTATCATGAAAATTTTTAATTCCACACTACTTTTCATGTCTTATATAATGAATGATAGCAAAAAGGCTAGTAAACGACCTCCAAAAGGTCAACTATGCAATTTTTCCGATCCAAGCGTTGCCCTAACTTCTAGGGGGTGCTTTTGGATCGTGACAAATTATAAATCATAATGTAACCCCAGGATCAAGTAAAGCGTAAACATCAATAGAGAAGATGTGTATTATGTTGGTGACCACATCGAGAGATTCCTCTTGCTCACCCCTAGAGCAGAGAGCATAAAAGTCGTTACTCTTTGGAGCATCGAAACTAGGACCTCTTGCTTGAGATTTACCACTCACCTTCTCTTGACTCTTAATATAAGGACAATCCCTAATCTTATGGTCATTATTGCCATAACCCAAATCATTTTTCTTCATAACTAGACACTCACCCCAATGCTTCTTACACACTTGGCACAAGTAGGTTTCTTGCCATGTGAATTTCCATTTCTTGCCTTTTGGGACAGTGGGTTAGACAACCTATCCTTGTTTTCCTTATTCAAATTTGAAGGATCTTTGTTGGAAAACCTCTTCTTTAACCTAGCCTTGTCTGGAATCTCAAGACTACCCTTTGAAGTACCTCCTTCATAAGACTTATCATTTTTAAACTCCCTATTTTTCCTCTTGAGTCTAGTCTCCTCAACTTGTTATGCATGAACAATAAACTGAGAGATATCCATATTTTCATGTAAAATTGCCAAATTATACTCTTCAACTAAGTCATCGGACACTCCTGTCACAAAGCGACTCATCTAATCCCTAGGATTAAATATGAAGGATGGAGAATATTTGAACATTTTTGTGAACTTCAAGGAGTACTCTTGAAAAGTCATAACTCATTGAAGAATGTTTACGAATTACTCAACGTTCGCCTCGTTTTATCCCTAGGAAAAAAAGATCAAGGAAATCCCTTCTAAACTCATCCCAAGTGATAGGACCCGCTCTCAAGGTCCTATTATCTCTCCATTGGGTGTACCATGTTTGAGAAACGTCCTTGATTTGGTAGGAAGCTAGTTCGGCCTTTTCATTCAAACTAAACCCCATAGCATAGAGAATCTTGTAAACCTTATAAATAAAGTCTTGGTGAACTTCATTCACTTTCGAACCATAGAACATAGGAGGATTCTTTCTAGTAAAGTCCCTCAAGGGGGGAGCCATGGTACTAGCATTTTGTTTAACACAGGGTCCAACCTCCCTATTCGCTTGGGCAGTCATGGCTTGAGCTTTGATTGTCATTTCTTCAGCCAAAGTCACAAATGTAGACTATATCTCACCATCCTACATAGGTGGATGAATGGCCGGTGTTTGTTATTGTGGAGGGACTTGGTTTCCTCTTGGAAGGACTTGGTTCTCTATAAGGGGGGGGGATGTAAAATTAGCCAAATCTTCCTCCATTCTCCTTGCAACCGTCCTGATAGTATTTATCTCATTCATAGGTTTGGCGCGGTTCACACCCATGAACAAGACTCTATGTAGATGTGGTTTAGTGAAACATTAATCCTAAGATTATTTCAACTTCATGCTATGATACAAATATTGGCATGACCGGGGATCACCCACTAGTCATAACCTGCATAATCATTCTCGGAGAGGACAATGACTAGACTCTTGGCATTCGTCATTACATTTCATCGGTTAAAAAAATGGAGAATAATTCAAAATTTTCTTATATATTGAGGTTTACATTGACCTCTCACTTACTAATTATATATACATATGGAGTTTACTTAGAATCCTCGCATAGGAAGCTTATATAGGCTTCTCGTTTAGACAATATACATAATATATAGTCTATAATATTACCTCACGTAAAACCATCCTAAATGAAGTAGAACAATTGGGAATAGCCCTCAATAAAAATTCATAATTGCCACATAGGTCTTACAACAATAACTTCAATAATAGTTGAGAAATGAATGTTTTTAGACTATTGTAATTCTACAAAGGTAAAGTACGTGGCCCATCCTCGAAACTAGAATACCTACCAAAAAGTGGGGAAACGTCCAAGTCTTCTCTCAATTGACCATGATAACTAACGCTCTAACCTATATATTTGTACAAGCATAAAGAATATGGGTTATTACAACCAGTTGTACTAAGTATGGATATATGCACGTAAAACATATATCATGTTAAGGAGGACATTATTGTTCAAGTCGTGCTAAGTCACTTTTGAAACCCTTAATGCACAAATAAGAACACATAAAAGACAATGGTCACATATTAATAAAGAAAAGTCCATATGCAACTCAAGGCCAACATCATCAATAAACTCAAGGCAACATAGATAATTTCAAAATAAGTTCATATGAACATGAATAGTAAATTAAAAAGATCATATAACCAAAGAAACTCAAACATAATGTCACAATAACAAAGTATGTACAAAAGTTCATATCATCACATCATACAAGACACTTCCTTACGTGTAACGACTCGCATGTAAACCCTAGAAGATAGGGCCACCCATGGGTCGCAACACAAGGTACTTGACCTGTCGCAAGTCTTGTACAAGACCTTAGACATAATTCCTTGCATATATACGAATAGTAGCACAAAATTAAACTTTTGTTTCAAAACATAATGCGCAATCATTTCATAAAACTTCTAGAATATGTCTCAAGAACCACCTATGAAATCATGAGTACAATAGTCTTGGGCCATAACCCATAAAAGTCTAACATAATGAGAAACATAAAAGACAACATAGTGGTGGTGTCCTCGGATGCTATGAGTTAGTACAGTATGAATTATGTATTATAACAACTACACAAACATTAGATATATCAAAAGATTAGTCAACAATAGATATATCATAAGACATATTTCATACTTACTTACTTACTTGTCATAAAGAATTACAAATCATATAATATTTCGTACTTACTTACCTAATTGTCTTCTTAATCAAGTGAACTACACCACAAGCTTCCGCCAAGTATACTTGTGCAAGGCTAAGGTAGCATCCCATACTACTACCATAGATAAATACCTCTCTTTGGTCATTTATGATTGTAATCTACTATCATAATTAAGACCTAAGATCATCAAATCGTATGAGCACTATATCCCTAGGCCACCTCCCAAAACACTTGTGAAATGCATGTGAAGCATCCCATAGTACATCACACACTATGAATGCCTTAAATTCACCCTATCTTAATTTATTTTATCTAGGAGTCTCTAGTAGACCTACTTCATCTTATCAAGGAACCATCATCTTAAGTCAACCATGCCATGGGATGAAACTATAGTCACCGTCAAATATAATCATATATCATGTACGGATAATAGCATATGTAGCTTCAACTCATACTTGAGAAATGTATAGATGTCATCCAATACTATCATCCATACTCTATACACCTGTAGACTAACCCAATCCAAGCTAACTTATCTTTCAATTTTGTCTATAAAGCTCAATATACTACCATAATAGACCTACTACTATAGGAACCATCTCAAAATACTAACCAAGCTACTAGAAAACGGTTACAACCATCCTAACTACCATGAAACAAATCAAGTAGATTCAAGATAACCATAGGAGAGCATTAATCCTAAACCCTAATCTACCATGAGAAACTTATCTCAAGATATACCATGAATAACACTATAAACGTAAATCAATGTACCATTAGGATAGTATATGACTTTCTCCTAAAGCTAACATGAAATGGTTTTGTCCAAATAAAGTAAAGCTACCATGAAGTTCAATACCTCTAGCTACTATGAGTAATCTAACCCAAGATTCCATGAGATTTCAACATCTGAAGCTACCATGACTATTTCAACTCAATCCTCCTTGAGATCTTAATATCGCAAACTATCATGAGATTATATCTCACGCTACCTTACTCTTGGTGTTGTCTAATCAAGTCTACTACCAATCTTCAAGATAATTTTAGTCTATCATGATTCATACTCAATTACATCTTAATTTATTTGATTAGATCATTATAAGGTAATTCTAATCAAACATGATCACATAGGTTCAATTCTAACTTTCTAGGTCAAGATGATCCTAAATAAAATAGACGTAGTTCAATTCGTATCTAGGCATTTCTGTCACAACCTAAAAGTACCGCCTATAAGTTAGGAGGGCCTCTCGTTTTGTGACTGGGCGTACATGAACCTTTGGAGTCTTGTACAAGACCTTTAACTAGTATTCATTACATAAGACATGAAAAGTAGTGTGGAATAAAATTTTTTCACGAATAAATTAATAAAAATGAAATCTTCCATAAAGACTTAGGAAATCTCATCGTCACAAGCCAAACATAAGACACGACATATAATATCTTAGGGACATGACCATTTACATAGAAATCAAATACATAATAAGTCGTATAATAAAACTAGGAAACAATAGACTATGTCCTCGAATATATGAGGACATACCAATTATTTAGAGATTGAATTTCCCAAGCTTCGCCTTTGAATTTTCCAAAAAGTCTTCAACATATACTTATAAGGTATAGAAATATACGGGGTTAGTACAAATAATTTACTAAGTATGGCATATGCATAAACATGTAAACATTTTAATAAAATGGCTTTTAATACAATTTAAGTAAAACATTCATGAATACAAAGGCAACACATCATACTAACCACCATTTAATACTTAGGTAAGAGTTTCCATAATTTTTAACCAAAACGACCATTTACAGTAACTTTCAAAAACTTATAGTGAACTAACTTCACATATACAATGAATTCCTTAGGCATTTTCAATGAATCCCTTTGAAAATTAACAATGAATCATTCAAAGCATTCACAATTGATTCAACTTGAATAATTATGATAAAAAATCTAATTTGACATGAATGAACTTCCAAGACCAAGCGAAAAAGAAAGTGAACTCATTCTCCATAAGCGTTTCTCTACGATGGGATGGTACTAAGACTCACTAAGGTAAGACTAAAAGGAAGTTTGCATATGCCTCCTTCAATACCCACCAATGATATACTCAAGACTACCCCTTTCCACTCACTCAACTCGGGAGAAACAAGCACCACAATCAATGGAAAGACCTTAAAAGTCACCCAACAAACCACCAAGGTCTTCCCTTTCGGAATGCCTACTTAGTGCAATGAGCAGATAGCATCCCATACCACCACCTACACTAATTAGTATATTCTTTTAGAAGTTTTGGCACCAAGTCTTCCCTTTTGGTAGGTCCTACCTAGTGTAATGAGTAGATAGCGTCCGATACCACCACCTACTCTAAGTAGTACGTTCTTTTAGAAGGCTTAGTTCGTTCAAATTTTTGTGGGGGGTTAGCTTAATCGACATATACCATGAGATCTAGGAATAATATCCCAATTTTAACCCTATCGGATGAGGGATCCTCACTTGCCTAGAGTAAGGTCATGCTTCTTAGCTTTTACATGGCTTTCCCAATAGTTACACCTATGTGTACACATTGTTAAGGGATACGGATATTGCCACTACATAAATCATTCTCTACTAACAAGGAGTGCTCATCTCAACAGGTACTTGGAAGCACAACATATAAACACACGAAATGTTATCCACCTCTCCTTAATATCTTCTCGGTGCTAGGCATATATCCCCACGGAATCTGAACATTATAACCTATGGGTTAAGGATAACTAATGGACTCCACATCTCAAATCACGAAGGTCATTCATCCTCCAACCTATCATAGAAATATAATTAGAAATAATGGGGTTGCTACTAGAACACTTTATCTCAACTCACGAACAATGTCCACCCCATGACTCTTTTTTTTTCTCAATTTAGCATCATAAAATCTCTTAAGTGTAAGTGTGTGTGTGTGTGTACATGTGAGCACACCTTGAACATAAACACCATTTAATTCTAATTAAATTCTATACATGCATTAGACCTTCACTCATCTATTCGTACACCTTACACGCTTCACATACTCAATATACTTTACTTAAGCCTGATATAAGTCAAACATGCTATTAAACTTCACAAAACACAAGACAAGACTCATCTTTATTATTAATCCATTTCATCTACTAGACCTTCAAAACAAAGTCACAACACATACTAAATAACATAATAATCATCAATTAAACATTGCCAACAAGAAGATGGATCATACCACTCAAGAACAATTATAATGAAAATTATACATTGAAAGCAAATTGCCATTTAACCAAGCCATAATAACCTAAAATATTTAATAAAAATTTCTTCAAAATAAGTCTCTTAGGGCAGTATCTAAATAACATATTAACACAAGAAAACCAAAGTTCATAGTTTACCTAAACATGCTCATATAACTGATTTCCCAAGCTAGAAGTTGAAATATGCATAAACATGAGTTCATTAGTTATGTTAACATTAAAATAAACAATTGATTAATAATAAACACATTTAGTACATTATAACACTCTTAGAATAACACCCATACATAAAATCAAAGATAGAAGAATTTTGAGTTAGATAATCCTCTTCGAAATCTCTTGAAAATGACTCCTTAAATGGAAGGGGGTTCAAGGATGGATACCAAAACTAAAACAGAAGGAAATCCACAATTTTTTGTGAAGATTTACGTCCCAACCATCTATTCTTGCCCTTCTTGTGTCTTAGCTGCAATGGTGACTTTGGGAGATTTTCTTGAAAGAGGGAGTTTTAATATTTGAGGTGAGGGGTCTTGTATAGGTCTAGGATTTAAAACTAACTAAATTAAACCTAAAAACACTAAATATATTAATCTAGGGTCCTAAAAAACATGGGGTGAAGTTACATAAACACCCCCAGTTGGCATCGGCTTTCACAGCTTTTGGAGGTGGCCAGTCGACGACCCAAACTACTGGACGTCGAAGAGGTGACGGCCCGTGCTGCTGGGCGTCGATGGATTCAGAGGCTGTTCAATGGGGATGAAACTCCCACAAAGTATGGAATGATGACCCCTCAGTTGACGGGGTGTCGATGAACTTACACCCAGTGGACTGTTCCGTCGATTAGGCATTGTGCTTGGCATCTTTGTCCAAATCTTTGGCCATTAATATAGGGCCTCTTTAGGGTCCAAGGTGGGGTCGTTCCCGGACATTAACATATAAACTAATTATTCTAGGACTTAGGAACACCCCAACTTAGTTTCAAGGAAAACGAACACATAAAACTTACACAAACACGGCAAGACACACAAGTACAATGTAAGGCGTGCTTTCCGAATGTCATAGACGTTTTTAGGCGTTTGAGCTCAAAACGTAACCAAAATTTATGCACTACCAAAGAAAATTAAAGTAACTAATAATTTAAAATTAACTCATGAAGGAAATACGAGACGCTAGTTTACCTTAGTTCATTTTGGGGCATCAAAAAATAAATAATAATACAATAGTATTCAATGCAAATGAATTAAGAAGATCAACATAAAACATTCATCTAGCCTCCAATGTCCTAAATCGCCATTATCACCTTCATGTTTAATTACATAATTCTACATTGACAATAATGAAAATACCATATAATCATCACATGAAGATATTTGAATCCTACCCTCTAGATTGGGATCACAATCAAGCCTTACCCAAAATGCAATCACAACCCTCTCTTGAATGGGGTTCTTTGGATTCACCATCTAAGGGAAACTAGGAGGACTTCATGGATAGAAGAATCACCGAATTATAAGATTCACATAACTTATATTAGATACTTAAAGACATGTTTAAAACTTGATCTATTCGACCTAAAACAGTCTCTAATTTCTCCTCTTTTTCAATGGTGGTTTTGGGAGAATTTTGGGAGAGAAAGGTTTTTGATTTTATTTCTAGGGTTTAAATAGCTATTTTAGTGCTTATATATTATAAATATACAAAAACTAACCGCCAATAATAATTCTTCAAGTTCCCAAAAGACCGCTTCAACTAGTAGATATTTTTACCAACTCAAATTTTACTTTAAAACGACTAAACCATAATTATGAATTTACTGCGCGGCGCGGAGACATTTTTGATTCTTGGTTATGGAATGTTTCTTGAAATATTGGTTCGTGACGGCCCGATGTCAAAGGTAAGGACTTATTCCCTTCATGTGCATCGCGTCTTGCAGCAGCCCCCAAATCTTGGATGCTTGGCAGCTTCAGTGGCCCATGTTTGTTTCCTCCTCGGGGTCCCTTAGGCTGTCCCTGGGAAGTCATTCTCAGAATTTCTTACACTTTAAATGTTGATCTACGTATAGAAATCATGGATACTAAATTTCACCCTCAAACTGTCCTCCCAAACTCCATTAAAAAATACTACGACACACTAGTTCTACTTCGACTAGTTTCCAGACGTTCTTAGATGTTTGACTTCCAAAATTTATATACTTACTCTTAACACTATTCTTACTCATTTTATGACCTTATAATCTCATGACATACATGTTAGTATCTAGCTTCACCTAGTTAATTTTGATGGTGTAATAATATTCCCCCACTTGGGAAATTCCTCCTCAAATGACACTTTAGTAAATACTTCTCTATAGGACAAAATCTATACTAGCTTCCTATCGTCTATGAATTCTACTTAAATGCACACTCCCCCCATATCAGGAAAACAATTCAATTACAAGCCCAACGTTACTACACATAATTATATAGAGACCTTATGAAAAGGACTCTTTATCCCCCACATGGGAATAAGCTACACATGTCTTCCTAATCATTAATTCATCCTCATTAAGAGCACACAAATCAGAAAATAAATCACTCAGTGACGCATACCGAAAATGGAAAAAAGGAGATCATTCTTGATCACCTTGGATTGGAGAGCATTTAGCCAATTCCTTTTTGGAGGACCATCTACAACCTGATTAGTAGCAACTTGCTTGCCTTCTCTTACATTAGCCTTTGCCTTAGGGAAATACCTCATCGTGTGGCACTCTCACCATACCCATATCAACCATCCCTACCGACCAAACACCCACCCTCATGTTTCTTACCACACGCAGGGAAAGTAGGTAGGTAAATATACATTGTTCCTCCCTTGATGTATAGGGTTAGACACCTTCTCATCCTCATTGTTAGAAAAACTAGAATAATCCTTGCTGGAAAAATTTTGTCGATTCTTAGAACGACCATGTCCATCGGATCCATCCTTTTCCATCCTACTTCTCTTTTTCTCCTTCTTAATTTTTGACTCTTCTATTTGTTGAGCAAAAACTATGAGTCGGGAGATATCTATGTCATAAACAAGCATAGTCATATAAAATTCTTCTTCTAATAGTTTGGACAACTTAGTAGTGAACTTATTCATCAATATCTAGGGTTTGCTAGAAATTTTGGAGCATACTTAGAAAAAAGAGTGACCTTCAAAGCGTACTCTTTTACACTCATATCACCTAGTTTGAGGTTTATCAACTTTCCCAACATAGACTCCCTGAATTCCATTGGAAACACCTATCAAGGAAAGCCCACTTAATAGTCTGCCACTCGATGGAACCCGCTCCTGTTGGTCTACTATCTTTTCATTGCCCATACAAACGTTGGAAAACATCTTTCAATTAATAGGTGTAAGGCCCCGAAAATGACGTTGGTGAAGCTAGAGACTAACATG
>JAKWJD010001260.1:0-47689 GCA_027705065.1 Solanum peruvianum | reverse complement strand
GGAGTCACGTAGGCGGGCTTAGAATTTTCTCTTATATATATATATATATATATATATATATATATATTGGTGTAATATGACATGTCTAGTCATACAGTATCACGTAAATTAAAACCAAAATAATAATACATTTTTATCAAAATTAGATATTACCTTGGGAAATTGGCTCCTATCCTTCATGGAATTGCATATTGTTGGGAAAACAGCATGACCACAATAACAAAATGTATACATACTTACTGCACTTATCAATCCATCCCATCTCCAAATCACACCTTTTTCTTTAAATCCAACACCATCAATTGCACCAACCCAAAATATTGAAAAAACCAAAACAACTGAAGCCAAAACTCCACCAATAGAAACATAAGCCAATAAACTTAAACTTTTCAACCATGTTGTTGGCAATATTACAACAGCAACTAATAAAACAAAAACTTCCCTTCCAACAATTTTAACCCAACCAACATGAATTTTTGCATTTGGGAATAATTTTTGCAAGTTGTCACCTTCTAATATGAGGAATTCAATTGCAACTAAGTATAGTTCAAGATATAAAAAAATTGAAATGAAGATTCTTCCTTTGTTACCAAAAGCAAATTCACCAATATCAGGATATGTCTTAATTGATGGTGAAACACTCATGCATTTTTGCAAAAGTAATCCTGTGTAACAACATATAATTGCTACCAAAAAAAATAGCATCAAACATAACCATCCTCCTTGTGAAAGTGCATAGGGTATTGATATTATTCCAATACCTATATGATAGAAAAATAAAAAAATTAGCCAAAGTTTTATATATCAAGCTCGTAAATATTTATATAGTTGTGTGATAAGCATAGGTAAGATGATAGAAATAATAATTAGTAACAAAGTACTGGTTAATAACGTAAAAGATATTTACTTTATTGATGCATATAACTTCAATTAAGCTATACAATAATATATTCTGTGAAATCTTACAAGTGAGATCTGAAGAAGATATTTGGCGTACATGCAACATTATCCTATGCCTTATGAGGATGAAAAGAGTTGTTTTCGCTAGACCCTCCACTAAAGTGGAGGATAGCAAACAAAGGACAAGAGAATACCAAGTTCTATCAATAAATTATAATAGGATAGTAAAAGAAATGTTTACTCTGTTGGTGTATATAATTTTAATTAAAGTACTATATAACGATATATTTAATGAAATTTTATAAGTGGGGTCTGGAGAGGATATTTGGTGTATATATGCAACCTGATCCCTATCCTATGAAGGTAAAGAGTTGTTTCAAATAGACCCTCGACTCCAGTAAAGCATAACAAACAAAAAAGAAAAGAGTATACCAGTAGCACCAACAAATAATACAATAACTGAAACAAAGGAATTAATAGGTGTTGACACCCATATTAGATCTAACATTTTCAAAATTTATAAATTTTAAGTTTTATTTATTTAATTCTTCAAAATACATTTTTTCTAATATTAAATAAATTTATCGATAAGTATCTTTATTTGTAAAAAATTAGAATTGTTTATCAGTTAATTTTAATTACATTATATTTTGTCACAATCGATTGAATACCTTCAAATATTTGTTATTTTGATTAAATTGTTATTTCTGTTAAATTGCACTTTTTACATGTCATTAGTTACGTTCATTATTTTTTTAATATTCACTTTTATTCATCACATTTACTAATATTAATTTTGATATTTTGCAACATCTAGAAATTCATTCAAATATAAAAATGATTTCATACACAAATATGTTATTTAACTAGTGATTTCAACTCATTATTTTAAGATAATAATCTCGTAATATAGGTAGTTTTGGATTTTCTATATAAACAATAGCTTATTCATTAAATCAAGAGGGTGAATAATATTTTAGACTAAGTGATGAAAAATTCCAAAATATGAGAACCCTAAGAGATTTTTCTATCATCTTCTAAAAGCTGTCACCACTCTCCCATTGTTGGAGGAGTTGTTTATGGTTAGTTATATTGTTTTAAGTTGCTCAAAGTTTGTTTTAGTGATCCATTTTTTAAAAATGTTTCCAAGTAGCAATGAATCCGTTCTAAGATTGTTGACAGAAGTTTAAAACTCCAACAATATCACTGTGATTTTTTTAAATACCACCAACAAGGAAAATTAGATAACGTAATTATTTACTAAAATTTTACGCTAATTCTTGACCTCTATATCCTTCGAGCTTGGATCATATTTTCAATAAACTAAATGATTATGACTTATTTCTACTTTTGATGTGTCTTGAAAAATAAAACAAATAATTAGATGTTTACCTGATAATGCATTAATACCATTGAAACATGTTCTAGAGAAAGAGGTTCCTTTATTAGGCTCCAAAATTTGTGTTTCAATACTCTCCACACTACGGGATTCCATATTTTTTGAGTGCTTCAAAATGCTAATTTATGTATTGGGTTTTGGCAGATTTGTCTAGAATAAAATAATTATTCTACATATATGTTTTTAGTTATTAATTCAAAACCCAATAACTAACCCTAGATTTGATCTCAAACTTATACATCCACTACTTATATGTAAGTATGGATGACCACACAAGTGACAGTTGACGTGCCTCCTGTGTGGTTCTACACTTGCATATACATTTCCTAATTTTTTTCTCTGTCTTAATTTATTTGTTTTATATTTAACTTTTATATATATTTAAAAATTGCATTAAAATATACTAGAAATCATGTTAATTAATAACTTAATTATTTAAATAAAATGTATAAAAAATTAATTGGTTATTAAAAAAATTCGATTGATTCATAAAATTAATCTATCTACATCACATATCTACTACTTATATATAAGTATGGATAACCATATACGTGACAGTCGACGTGCCTTCTTCACCTGTGTGGTTCCACACTTACATATACCTTTTCTTATTTTTTCTCCATTTTAATTTGTTTGTCTTATTTTTAATTTTCTTATATATCTAAAATTGCATTAAAAAATGCTATAAATCACGTGAATAGATAATTTAATTGTTTTAAAAAAACGTATACAAATTGATTGGTTATAAAAAAAAGTAGATTAATTCATAAAATTAAGGCTTAAGTCATGTCTAGTCCCTTAAAATTTTTCGCATAATCTACTTAAACACTTTAACTAGGACTTGTACCTATTGAACACCTATACCATCTCGAATTTAACCACTTAGGAACTTTATGAATGTATGACACAAAAAGTATAATGCACGCCTTGTTGGGCGCGTGAAATTAATATATTAATGTTTTTTCTTTTACTTTTTCAATTTTTTCTTTCACTTTTTTCATATTAAAAATAAAAATCTTTTTCTCTCTCTCTTTTTCACCATAAGATCTTGTTGCACCATTTCTTCACAAGAATATACACTATTTTTTTTTTTAAATCTTCTTGTCACTACACTATTAATTTTTTAGGTGTAGAAATAACCCTTAATTTTTTAATCAAAAAATATTATAACATCTCGCAACTAGAACCGATTAGAAAAGAGGCTAAAATCTGGAAAGATTTATTTTTGGAAAGAATAAGAAAAATCTGAAAAATTGTCTAAGTTAGGAAAGTGAGTTTTGGTCATTTTCAAACGCTCATGGATCCTTGCTCAAGATGAGTTAAGAGTAGTTCCAAATATGGTTGGAAATCCCTTCGAATAATCTTTTCAACGACATTGCGTTTGCGTGATTTCGATATCATATGATTGAGATATGCTTTCTAGAAGTCGGGTTGTTCGATTAAGGAAAGTCCAATTCGGATTTGAAAAGGAAAAAGTTGTTTTTCCCTTACCTAATATAATTAACTCGTTTTTCGGGAATAATTGGGATAAAAACTAAATTTAGTTCAGATTGAAAAAACAAGAATTACGCTTAGGACTTGGAGAAGAGAGAAAAGATTAAGGGAGGTAGAGAGAAGTCAAGGATTCGCCACGTCAAGCTTTGTGAGTGGAATTCGTTGGGAGTGATCCCTATAAAGGTATGCGAGATCATTTAGTGTGGGTTCAGTTCACCTACACACCAAATTTATTTCAGTTCAGTGGTTGGTGAGTTGTCTACACGTTAATATGTGAAGTTCTTGAAGAAAATTGTCAAATTCTTGTTGGTTGAGTGTTATATATATATGCCGCATGTGTTTTACTACTTTATATTGGGTTGAGTATTCATTAGTTGAGCAGAGCCAAGGTAAGAGTCCTTCTACCTCATTTTCGAGATTTAAGTTGTTTTAGTATTTTAACTCGCATACTCGTACATTCAATGTACTGATGCCGGTTGACCTACATCGTCTTATGATGCAGACCTAAGTAATTAGGATCTGCAACTGGCGTACCGTTGATCTAGTGAGCAACTCAGAGTCAGTTGGTGAGTCTCCCTTCATTCCGGAGGACATCTTTATCATTCATTTATTATTTTGGTTTTCAATTGTTAGGATGACTGGGGTCATGTCCCAACATCCCTCTTTGTTTTAGAGGCTTCATAGACAGATTACATAGTTCTTTAGTCTTTTCCTTTCACTTGTAAACAATTAAGACTTGAGTTTTCATTTTGGCTAAGTATTACTTTTAAAGTTATTTTCCTTGAGTAATTTCGTTTGTGTTTAAGTCTTGTGCTGGGTTAAGAAAGTCAGGTCAAGGGTCCACTCGAGGCCAGCAATGGTCTTCGAGTCCGATCATGTTCAGGGTGAAAGCTCGGAGCGTGATAATTTTTTATAACTACAATGTCATTGAAATCTTTAAATTTATGACAAACTGGTTCTACAAACATGTCTTGCACGTATTACCTTTGTTATTATATAAAATTTGTTATTATATAAAATTTATTATCAGTGATAAAAGGATTTGTTATCAACGACAAAGTACATACTTAAATGTATTAACATGTAAAAAAGCTACGCAATTAACCATTTCAAATGAAAAAGAAGGTGAAATATCATAGAAGAAGCGATGAAGATAAAATTTTCATTAATAAAAGGCATTTTTGCTATGGAAACTAGTATACTAAGAGGAATTATCATAGATGAAACTTTCAATGCGCTCCAACATTTCAACTTTCTTCTTTTAAGGTTATTACATTGAATTTTTTTAATTATATATTAGGCACAAATATGATGTGACAGACAAAACTCGTATGAAACTATATTTATTTTTCAAAAAAATATCGCAAACTCCTCTTTCTCTCTCTTTCTTTATAACGTTTTTACCCCTCTCTTGCACTTCAATACTTTAATCATTTTATTAATTGAAGAATATGAAATCCAAAAACTTTTGCCTAATTCAGTCTGTTTCTAACATTTTTGCATTATTTTTCTATTTCGATATCAATTATTTATATTGCTAAAAATAGTTATAAATAAAATTATTTGTTAATTTACAAATTAACATATAATCAATTACAAAAGTTCTACTTTATTATAGCAATTAATTCCTTTTTAAAGTATGAATAAGCTTCATAAAGTTAAAAATAATAATAATAATAATGGTGTTAATTAGTAAAATTATTATTTTGTATATGATTTCTTTATAAGAAATTTGTAAAAGAAAAAATAGACTATTAACATGAAAAAGAAAGAAGGTATAAAATTTAATTTATTCCTTTATTCTCCTCTCAATAATTTCATGTTCTCAAAAGAACTTAAATCTATCAGATACTCTTCAACAAAAAATATAACCAAAAAAGCATCGATGATCTTGACAAACAATTACATAAGTTTTAATACTATTTCACGAAATTCAAAAAAGAAAAATATCCATAAACACCTACATAAATACCGAATTCTTCGTCAATTTATAAGATATTTTTTATTCCTAAAATTGAAAATTTAATAAATATTTTGTTTATCTATTTACATGTTTCTTGGGAAAATATAAATAAAAAAAGATAGTTTTATTAATTTATTCTTTTTTTAAAAAAAATCAGCGACTTTATAAAATTTATTTATACTCTTAATAAAAAATAATTGTTAGGATTAAAAATTGCTTATATCTTGTTTTTATAAACTGAAAAATAAATACAAACAACTATTGATTATAATATAAATGACTAACATGGAATAGAAAAAATATATTAAGATAATAAAGTAAAACCTTATGACTTAACATGCTTCACACGTAATAAAAATTTTCGGAGAAACAGAAAGGCCTAAGCAATTGAAATGTACAACTGGTATAATGGAAGCTAGATGTTCAACCAAAGTTAAAAAAGATAGACACGTGTCTTCTCAAAAATGAAAATCTGAGTTTGCAATTGAACAACACAATACACATATCTTATACAATAATGAGTAAATAAATGCATTTACTAAATTCAGTTTGTTTCTACTACAATTTGCACTACTTTTTGTACAATAATTCATTGCCATGTTTGGTACTCCAAAAGTGCCAAATTCATTTACTAAATTCAGTTAGTTTCTAGCATAATTTGCACAACTTTTGGTACAATATTTTTATTACCATGTTCGTATTCTAAAAGTGTCATTTCTAAGTAGGGAAAAGGCATAGATTTCCTCCTGAAGTTGTATCGAAAATCAATTACACGCTTAAACTATATATTATAATGACCTATTACAGATCTTTACTGTTGACCTGCCATATCGCGGTTTACCCCCCTATTTCACCATTTTTGAAGCTTTAGAGTTTTGTGGTGGCGATTTTGAATAGATTTTCGAGGAAAAACTTTTGGGTGATGTTTCTTAACTTTAAATGTTAAATTATCTATTATTGTTTATGAATTTATGTGTTCAAATCAAGATTTTGAAATAAGAAATTTGGGCTTAAGTGCAAGAACCCAAGAACTTAGTAAAATGATGATTTTGAAGTGATTTTTAGCCATTTTTCAAAATGATTTTTCCTAATGAGTTCCTAAACCCTTGAGTAACATTTCAAAGTATAAAATAATTTGGATTCAAATGTTATTTTGGAATTGAGTTTTGTGTTGATAGACCCACTTTTCAAGAGGATTGAAGTGAGTATCATTGTTTCTGAAATGTGATGGTAAATACTTTCTTGTATATAGATTGTGTGACTTTGGAAGTATTCGGAAGGGGAAGACTCAATTCTTAGATTAATATTGATTGATTTAAGACGAGTAATCTTATAAACTTTGTATTCTAGTATAATTCATGTGTTTTCTTTGTTGTTGGTGTGTTGGGAGTAATGGGATGAGGTGAAAGGTTTAATTGTCCACTTGATAAATCTAAATGAATAAAAAGGGGTTGTAATGAAAAAGACTTTGTGATGAGCATGATGATGTAAATTGCCTTATTGTGACACTTTTTGATTGATTAATGAAATGCTTGAAAGCATGAATGTGGACTTAAATTGTGTGAATTGTTATCTCTTCCATGTGGTGTGATATTGTTTGTATCATTGATTGTGAACATTATGATGAAACATGTGATAATTTGTAATGTCGAGGTCATTTCTGGCAAGAGTTTATAAAGTCGATAGAAAATGATTCCGGCTAGTGATTTGATATAAAACCATTGAAAAATGATCCCAACTAGTGATATAAAGCCGACGAGAAATGGTGATATAAAGTCGATGAAAAATAGTTTCCAGTGATAAAAAGTCGTTGGAAAGTGGTAACGGCTAGTAATATTGTGCCGATGAAAAATGATCTGGCAAGAGATTGATTATTCTGACTCTATATCTTTATGCTTACGCTTACTTACTCATTAATTGTGATTGACATGTTTGTGCGTATAACCAAACTACTTGACATTAATATTGACTTATTTGATTTGTTTGATTGTTGAATTGTGAAGATTGAACTGTGAATATCGGGCCTTGTGAGTCGTGTACTGAAGAATTGCTAGGTTAGGTTGATTATTGTGAAGGTTGTAGTTTTAGAAGGTTCCGTTACACTTTGTTTAGATCATTGTTACTCATTGTTTCATAATCTATTGTATTGTATTGTACTCTATCATATTGTATTGTATGGTAGATACAATGTTTGGCTAGACTGTATTATTTGTTGTTTTTTAATAATATTTTAATTGTTTAGTTTGATCGTATCGTATTGTATTGTAATTTATAAATTTACTAAAAAATCCTAATTATTCTAGGGTAGGAGGTTTGACTAGATTTAAAGAATTAAGATAAAGGATAAAATAGTATTTTGAAACATTATGTAAATATATAATTGAAAAAAGATATTAAGTAACAATGGGAACACACCAAATTGGTTGTTCAATAAAATAGGGGTTTTCATTGTTATGTAACAACGAAATTTAACAATACAATACATTTAAGTAACAATCAAAACAAACATTGTAGATATAATAACGATACAATACAATACAATAGGTAACAATGATCCAAACATAGTGTTAGAGTATAAGGATATTCGTTTTCTAGGTTGATGCCTTCTTTCTAGGTTGCTTGTTGGGTACCATATTTTTAATACTCACTCGTTGCTTCTACACTTGTGTAGGTTCCGAGCTCAGACCGGCATGATCTTTTTCTTTTTCTCTTGGTAATTGAGGCCCGTTGAAAGATTTGAGAGGTAGTTGCTTGTCGGCGGGCCCTCCTTTTCTTTTCTTTAAGCTTTGTTCTACTTGAAAAACAATTATTGAAACTTGTATTTATATTTCAAGTTTTGTATTATCGTTAGTGCTTGTACACATGATAACTAGGTTTTGGCATTTGTTTAGAATGAAAAAGTTTTCTGCCTTCATCTTGTTCTTGCTTTATATTTCTGCATTTCTTTCATTTTCGTTGGAGGCTGACTTGTCTTAATGAGAAAAAATAAATTCATCGCGTCCTTTTTAGGATCGTGACATCATTTATATATATTATTATTGGTATAGAGTGGGAGTATATCATTTAAGCACCATTCCGTAATATGTATAGTGTTCTAGAGTTGTGTGAGGCAAACTTGTAAATGATCAATAGGCAGACAAAAACAAGTCTTCAAAAGAGTGATATATAATTAGGCTGCCATATATATGATTAAGAAGATGTAGAGGGTCCATAGTGCATTGACAATTCTTTTTTGTAAGCGTGTCAAAATTTTATGAATTTATGTAACTATACGTATGTTTGTTGTCTTTCTAAGAGAAAATTAGAACCAACAAGCGTTTAAATTTGAAAGCAACGTTAAATACGTGTATCTAGAAAACAAATAATGTATTGATGGGAACAATGGACTTTGTTATTGAAAAAGGCTAATGTAAGAGTTTTGATGGAAATTGTACACTGTTTTTTTTCAAAATTTAATTAAATTTGAAAGCGAACCGCCTTACTCAAAGACTTGAATCATTTGGGAAAAATTTATGCGAAAATGACAGATCACCCAATTTATAATTGGCATAATACATAAATATATCATCTAAACATTTAAATTTATAAAGTTGAACAAATAAACACATATATCATACATGTTATTTTTTGTCCTACTGTTTGTGTCATGTAGGACTCATGTATTTATTTATTTAAAAGTTGGATAGTTAAAGTTTTTTTTTTTATGCATTATGAAAGTTGGAGGTCAAAGTTAAAATTTAAAGTCAAGTTTAGGGTCCAATATATGTATTTTGCCTTTATAATTAACTGCCACAATATCTTAAATTTTGCTATGAATTTGTATACGCTTACTTTAGCTAGTTGTATACGATTTGTTGATACGTTTTATTTGTATAAATTATAAAAAATAATAAATTACCTTATTTGTAGCAAAAGATACAAAAAAAATTATGTATCAGAAAATCTTAAATATATAAATACAAAGTTGGTATATACTTACCATGTTTATATATTGACAATCAAAATATACAAACGAAAATACCCATAGCAAACATGACTTAGCTATGAAGTGCAATTAAACAAACTATAGCTAAGAAGACTTATTAAATTTAATCTCTTTGCTACAAGTGAAATTTTCTCTTACAGGGAAAAACAACAAATATACCCTTGAACTATCGTAAATGGTATGTAGATACCCTTCGTATATTTTTGGGACATTGATAATCCTGCCGTTCAAAAATAGAGCATATATACCCTTTATACTAACGGACATACACGTGTCATAATTTTATCCATCGATCCGACATTAATTAAAAATCACATTGACGGATAAGACGATTGTGTCACGTTTCCCTATTTAGTCTTCCGTTAGAGTGAAGGACATATATATGCTCTATTTTTTACAAGGCTGGAACACCGATCTCTCAAAAACAAAATAAAATATATTTTATATACTACTTACAATAGTTCGAACATGTATTTGCCGCTTTTCCCTTCTATATGCATCCTCTAGCTAGCAGCTATATAAAGTTGGACTTGCAAGTAAACGATTAGACTTAAAAGTAACCATCACATTTTTGCACATAAAAGACAACTCATAATTCACATGGCGTTTTTTAATTTATTGACTTTTATACATAAACATGATTACATGCCTTGCATTTAGCCATCTATGTGTCCTCTCTTTTTCTTTCATTTTAGGAGTTACTTTTTCTCCCCTCACATCAAACAATGTTTAGTAACTTGCCTACTTTGGAAGTGGGGGTTTGGGAAAAGTAATTTTATCGCATTTGATTTGCACTTGGACATTATTTGTACACTTCGATAAGAGATTCAGATCCCTTGGATTTAATATGTTATTTTTTCATGATAAGCAAATGTCTTGATTTGCATTTTGGTCCATCATCTGAGGCTGGCATCCTCTAAAGTCAACCATAAGCTTGTTTAATTTCTTGTTGCTGATCCTTTGTTGTATTATCGTTGTGTCTTCCTCCAAACTATCATATTCCAAAACCAAAAATATTAGTAATGTGTTATATATATTTGAAAGAATGCAATTGCAACGAAGAGGGTTCAGATGTACCCTTGCGGTACCCTAAGACAAATATCTAGTTGAATTTAACTTATTATATGCAATGATAATATAAGAAATTTTTTGCACACTATCAGATCAACTTTACATGTTGTAACATGTAGTGATAATAAGTCTCACTTTTTATGAAGATCTTTGATGGTATAAAAGTTTGAATGTAACTAGTTTAATCTGTCCATAAACCAAATGAACAAAAATGAGGTGTACTAGTAATACCTTTGAGGTGGAGAAGGCAAAGGGGACAACATTTGGACAAGGTTAAGAGCATCTTGTTTTTGGTTAATGATGTGATTGAAGCACAAATATCTACCATATGATGTTATATCTTCATAAACACAAATGTGGGCATCCACCAAGAAATCAAGATCAACAGTCACAAACACACCATCTTCATACATCTCAGCTGCACCTTTAAGATAAGGATTAGTAATGGTTAATTCAGGACCCATTAACAGTCCTGAGTTAATAGTCACCATGTTTATTCCTCTATCCATTGCCAATCCCCAAGCTGTCTTCTCTGCTAGGGTTTTCGACATAGCATACCACAACTGTCCATTTCAAAGTCAGAAATTTCGTTAAAAATATTCCTGCATGTAAATAATACTTGAAAAGAAGAACACATGATAAATATGGGTACCTTGAATTTACGACAAAAGTTGATGTCTGTCCAATGTCTTTCATCAATAGATGGTGCATCATGTCCCCAAATAATTGTAGTTGCTGACGAAGTAAAAACTACTTTTTCTATTGTGTCTGTTTGTGCGCATGCTTCCAATACATTATGTGCTGCCCTCACCTCCACTTCTCCCATTTCTTCCTGTAATAGTTCGATGGTTTATTAAAAATAATTAAATAAAGTGATATATTTTTTTACGACTTTATATTGTATATGTTATTCTTGTATGTTTGTTTTAGCTTGTCCCTTTCATTCAACTGCTAGCTGCCTAATTGATCAGACTCCTTAAATAGTGAGTACTTATCTAAATAATGTTTTGACTTATAAGTATCTGCGTAACGTAATATGTAACCGCATTCGTCTACAGTAACCGGCTCTATTAATTAAAATTATATAGTTTTTTCTCTTTTATTATTATTGTTTAATTTTATTCTGCTAGTATATTAAAAAATATAATTTTTCGTTTTAGTTATTTTAACATCAAAAGAGAGTCATATATATTAAGATCAATATTTTTTCATCGAAAAATTACACAATATAGTTCCATATTAACACTTTTTGTCTTGTATACTTAATATCCTTTAGTCGAAATTCTAGCTCTGACAGAATTGATAGTTACTTCAATAATGATTTCTTATGCAGTGCATAAGTTTAATTATAATATTAAGTTGTTTTAACATCAAAAGAGAAATGAAATAGACTGTTTTTTTTTCAATATAATTGTACACGTACCATTAATATTTACCACGACGGGACATCAATATTTAAATATGGTGATGCATAAGTTATTTTTTTTTTCACACATTTTTCCTTCTTCCTGGTCACTACAAAATCCTCGGTAGAACAAAATCCTATTATTAAATCATAAATGACACTAACTTCCACACTGTAAACACATGCTTAGCTAGCTGTAGAAATTAATAAGAAAATAATAATAAAAAGAAAAACTTGTATTGAAAGTAATAAGGTTACGTACATCGTAAGTTGGATAATCTGCTGGAGATTCAAAGTTGTAGAACAAACCAGAACAACCCTTCAAAGCATCAAGAATACTATGATAATCAAAAGGGTCCAACTCAAATATCTTCAATTTCTTCTCTTCACATTCAATCCCCTTCAACGACGACGACTCGCCTAAGAAGGAAATAAACAAGTGGTTATACGTCTCTGTCTCAAATTATTTATCGTTTTTAAACTGAAAAAATACAAACACCCTATGTCGCTCATTATGATTTTTTAAATGTCAATTGAAGTGTATAATAGTCAAAACCCTTCCTAATTTATGTTAGTGTACAATACAAATACGACAGATGATTTGAGATGGATAATCTTACCGTGATTTTGAATAGCTGCATGAACAGTGTAACCTCTCTTGAGAAGACGTTTTACTAGCTTTCTGCCTAATCGAGTGGAAGCGTCCATTACACATATTGTATTGAAAATACAATTGTAAGAAGCAGGAGCCATTTTGAGATTATAAATTGATTCCTATTTTCAAGTCAAATAGACAACTTTTTTTTTTTCTATATAAGAGAGAGAACTAAATTTATGTTTTGGTGTACAAATTCTGAAGGGAGATATGGGTATATAAAGCAAGAAAAAGAGAAAACTACAAGATGGTCCTAACTAGCCATCCCAATAATGAGAGGGACTTTTTTCCCTTTTTATTTATTTTTATTTATGAGTGGACTTATAATAAATACAAACTATGGAAAATACTAAGACTTAGGTGTGAATGGTACCAAGGAAAATATTAAATTTTTGAAAAATTATTTTGATCAATCAAACATGTGTAAATTAGAAAAAAAATGTTGTTTCTTGATTCTAGACAGAGAAAAAGGACAAATATATTCATGAACTATCGTAAATGGTACGCAGATATTCTCCGTCATACTTTAGAGATATTGGTCCTCCGGTCATTCAAAAACTAGAGCTTATATTTTCTCCACTCTAATGGAAGACTAAATAAATATATGTGACACAATCTTATCCGTCAATTCAATATTTAATAAAAGTCGACCGGTGAATAAGATTATGACACATGTATCTTGTTAATATAAAGGGTATATATGCTTTAGTTTTTAGACCGACGAGAGCATCAATATCCCAAAAGTATAACAAATGCTATATGCATACCATTTATGTTAGTTCGATATATGTTTTTTTTCCTTTTTCCTACTAGATATAACCTTCTAATTCCTGCTAGATATAACCTTTACAAGTTACACGGCATACCTTAATATTCAATTAATACAATATACAAAAATTGACGATCTATAAATATAATTTCAATTAGTCAAAGAGTTAATTAAACTTGTTCTAGAACTATACGAAATGTAACATATTTGTTATCAAGTTAATAGTTTAAACTAATATGTCCACATCTTTATTAAGGCTAATTTTGCCTTATTTTTGGATAGCAAAAACTTAGCACCATAAGATATCGTGTTATCTAATTAAAGATCATTATTTTTGGATAGCAAAAACTTAGCATCCGGTGATGCCTTATGTTATGTAATTGAAGATTATTTTGATTGATTATCTCGACTTTTATCTTATTATTAAAAGTTCGATGATTATTCTATATTGTTCTATCTCATGTGTAGGTTAATTAAAAGAAAGGGCTTATTATGGTTGACATCTACTAACTGTGCAACTGTAATAGCTGTACTCATTCATTGTTATGTTTAGCTAATAAATGCATCTACACGTTGACCGGATTTTCAATTTTCAATAAACTCCCAACTCCCTTCTACGTGCGCTAGATTAAATGCACACACCTATATACAACAAACATCATATTGCTCCCTTTTTTTGACTTTATCATCTTTACTAGAAAAATATATATTATTTTAGAAGTTAAAAAAATATTTTAAATTTTTTTTACTATTAATTATTATACAATAGTATAAACACTTCAACATGATATAAAATAGAGTAATAAAAAATTTATTTTAAGTAATATTTTTTTACGAGGCATATTTTGAATTTTTGAGATGCAAGGAGTATTACTATTTACACCTACATATGACTTTCGCAACACGGAAAAATTAAATGATTGAATAGAGTAATATATTATTGGTCAATTGTATTGTTGATACTTGGGTCGCTGTATTTATTAAAATATTCGAGGATTATTTTGTTTTCTTAGTGATGTCATAAATTTTATTAATATATTGTTATCGACTCTGAGCTTCTTGTGGGTGAATAATTAATTTTATTTCTCCCTTCCCCACTCTTTGAAAAAATAATGAAAGAAAGATATAGCTAGATTTTGTAACAATCGTCTTTTTTTTTCTTTTTAGTACGTAAAAGAAAAAAGTTTGAAACAACACATGGCAATATATCTAGGTTACAGAGCTTCATATAAAAAAATAAAGTCATTAAATTGTCATAAGACAGAAATGAGAGATATATGTAACAACTCTAATTTGAGAAACTAGAACGTAACCCAAGTGGCATCCGATTTATGTAACATAGACAACTTATTTTAGATAACAAATTTTAAATATTTTAGAAATGGAGGATGTGGAAAAAATTGCTTAACTATAGTTTTAAATCAATATCATAATATATATGAATTCTACCTATATTTTTGAATCCGTGTATATTACTATATACTAAGAGTTTTTTTTTATCATATATTGCCATATTGGAAAAGATACATCTTGATACATGTATTTTTGTTATGTGATACACTAAAATAAGGAATGAAGCAGACAAAATGGGGAGGGAGAAATGGAAGATAATCATATATTACCATAAACAAGCAAATCACACTAGATACACACATATACATATATTTATATGTATTTGCGATATCAGATACATAGGAGAGTAGCGAGCAAGATGAGAGGGAGGCGAGTGAGATTTGTTATGTATCTTAAATACATGTGAAATCACTTGGATATAATGTATCGAAAACAAATTACACCTAATTTTGACTTCATATATCTCGAAATAAATATATTTAAACGCATCAAAAGCTGATAAAATTTGTAATATCGAAAACTAAAATTTATCTAAATAATTAGTTCCTAAAATGATGAAATTTCAATAAGTTTCTCTAGTTTTTACACTTTCAAGTTAGCGCTGCTTAATCGTTATTATATTAAAATTTCATGACAATTAAATTAAAACTTTTGCTTGTGTTTTTGGACTACCGAAAATGTCTCTCTTGAAATAATTATATCTTGTGCGGATTAAAAATATTTAAACTAGATCTATTTGGACAGAGGAGAAAAGGCATATTATCTCATTGCCTGACCCATGCATCCCAAAAATTATATTCAAATTATTAGTAATAATGTAACATCATGTTCTTACTTTCCATGATCGATTATAATAGGTTATCATCATTTCGTAGTTTTCTTCAATTATTACTGTAGTGGTGTCATATTCGAGAGTGAGTACACAATTTTATAACTAGAAGAGTTTGTCACGTTGTAGCATTACTAGTATTTATTATCTTAAAAAGTCATTAATTTTTTTTATGTCAATTTTTTTTAATAAAAATAAAATAAAATTCTAAGGTAATAATTATCAGTTGAGTTATCTTTAGAGAAATCAACTAATTATTCTCGTTGGAAAAATGACAAATATACCTTCGAACTATCGTAAATTTTATGCAGATACTTTCGTCATATTTTTTGGGACATTGGTGTCCTTACCGTCCAAAAACTAGAGCATATATACCCTTTATACTAACGAATATATATGTGTCATAATCTTATTCACGGATCCAACATTTATTAAATATCGAATCGACGGATAAGATTGCATCATGTGTCCTTATTTAGTCTTCCATTAAAATGAAGGACATATATACTCTAGTTTTTGAAGACAGAAATACCGATATCCCAAAAAAATAACAAAAACTATCTGCATACCGACCATTACCATCGTTCGGAATATACGCTATCATTTATTCCTTTTCGTTAAGTGTTACTCCAAATACGAATTAATTCAAATAAATAAGACAAAAAACATTGTGATTTATATATATAGTAAGTGCGTTTCACATGTTTAAAAATCATTTCAACGTTATGGAGGTAGCAAATAATTTGATGATTATTAGATGAGTGTCTGGTGCACCATTATATATTGGGGCCACCAAGTAATATAATATCTGCAAAAATACAAATAAATAGGTAAAACTCACCTTCAAGGACAATTTTCATCGAGCAACCCGTAAAATTCTATTATAAATTATTTAAATATGTGCTGGTAGATTATTAAAACTGGCAAAATAATCTTTGATATCATGATTTATCAAAATTTATATTTTATGCTTCAATTCAAATTCAATGCTCCGTAGCTTTTTTAATTACTATCAATAAAGCTTTTCATGAAGCTTTATTAAAATATGTGGTAGCTTTAATTTTTTATTTTTTTGCTATAGTTGGTAAATTACTACTATGTTTTCTAATGAAGTATGAGTACCTTAAACAGTTATAATAAGAAGAATAGCTTATCCGCTTATAATGTAAATTTAGAAATTGTTTTTTTTTTTTTTTAAGAAAAGATATTTGGACCACTTATGGATTTGTGTGTGTTATGGATCATGCTAATCTTCTATGTATTGTTCTAATTTTATTGGATGTCTCCAAAGGAAAATTAAAATAGTCAATTTCCGAACTTTAACTAAATACATTCACGGTGAAATAGTCAATAAAAAATAATCATTTTATTGATATTCATGATCTAGTTGGGTCGTTCAATGCTTACTTCAGTTACTTTTACTTGTCCACATTTCACAATATTAAAAATATTTTTTTGATTTATTTATCACTTTTCTAAACAACACTTTATGTTTTTCTATTTTCTCATATTTAATTAGTCAAAAAAAATTGAAAAACGAGCGCGAAAATAAAAAAAATGACTTTTCTAAAAATTTAGGAAACGAATTGCATTGTCTCCTCCTCGTTACCTTCACAATCACCACCACCACCACCCTGCGCGACCAACCCCCTCCCCTATCTATTCTCATAGTTTGGTTTTAGATACCAAATGATTTTAGGATACTATATTTTACTTGTATAAGAAGCACAAGAAATAAGTAAAAATTCATTTTGATTTTCCAAAAAATGTTTCTAGAAAAATGATTTCCTTCGTATCAAACAGACCACATATTATTATTTTGTCCATGATTATATTTATTTTAATATTAATTACTTATTTCCTGATTATATTTTAAAGTGAATAAGTAAAAGTGAACAGGTCAAATAAGTATTTTAAAGACCATCCTAAATGATAAGGAACAAGAGAATCCAAGCTACAATGCAACAAGTTGATAGATGAAGTGATTGAAGTTGAATAGATGAAATGCATTTAGTTAGCTAGATAGTTATAATCAACAAGCTTAGTTTCATTTTGAAAAATGGGGATTAATATACTATTACAATTATTTAACCTCTAGTCATTCATCCACTTGCAACTATTACTAGGCATCCAAAAATTCATTGCATATCGTACAATTACTAGGCATCCCAAAATTCATTGTATATACTTTATTGTACTAATTTTCCTTTTAATTATTGCTTTTATAAATTTTCATGATTCTCAATTTACATGTTTAAAATTTATTAGCTTTTGCCAAACGTTACAGCCAAATCCAATGTTGATACGTAGATTCTCATTAATATATTTTTTTTGTCTAAATCTTATATATTTCTTAAGAAATTTATTAAATATTTATAAGTATTTAACTGTTAATTCCGTTAATATTATGTCAAGCGAAATTATTATTTGCACCAATTTTAAATTTGAGAATTGAGCACTATTAAGAAGAATAAATTCTTTAATATAAGAGTAAACAATTGTTATTATTTTTTGTTTTGAACTTCTAAAGTGATATTTCATTTTAAACAATTTTTTTTTTTAAAATAACACTTATTTTGAGATAAAAGGGAATATTATTATACTCTGTCCCACCTCAATATTAACACATTATGTAGGATTTGTTTGCACATTAGCACTTCATGGCTGCTTCAAGTAATTAAAATTGAGGGAGTGTAAAGTATTCTTCGGAAATTAAGCGAATTAGATAGTCTTTTTCCAACATAGGTTGTGGTGCAGTAATAAAATTGTTCCACTTTTAATTAGGGGTCTCAGATTTGAACCTTGTCAATGGTGAAAATCTGTTGGAGCGCTACCCCCGAATTGACCATGTAGTTTGTGGTTTAGATTTAGTCTGAACTTTAATGCACTGAGTGGGAGCATATATATATATATATATATTATATATATATATATATATATTATATATATATATATATATATATATATAATGTACATTTTATGTTTTAATAGTTAGTTACCGTGTAAAATACTCATTTGTTACACCCACGTAGTTATATTTTCAGTTTATTTCCCCACAAAACTTTTTTTTCCGCAATAATGTGTATATACCCGATATGAAATATGATACATTTACCAGAAATGATGTATCAACTTTGTATAATAATGTACAATAGTGTATAAAAGGTGTTGATACATATTTTTATATTATTATACAAACTCATCCTGTTATTGAGTTTTGTCTCCTACAAGCTCCAACCCACGGAATTCCATTTAAAATGGATCAAAATCATCACCAAATAGCTCAAATGTCTATCAAATTTTTTCAACTTTTAACTACATTTTCTAAATATAATCCCGACAAACTTCAAGCGTTAATTTGTCAAGAATTTAAATATATGAGTTCTCAAGCTTTTTCCAACAATTGGAATTATTGTCGTTTTCCGATGTATTTCAAAATTACATACAAAATGGGCTAAATTGGTGTGATTTGAAAATAGGGAAAAGTTTCATAAGCAACTATATTAATGCCCTTTCTTTTATGTGAAAACAATTATTTACCATTTTAAAGAAACATAGCAATAATTTTTTTCTTTCAAAACATAGTATACACACTGTGTGCGCATCCAGTATCATTATATCTACACTGATACATTGTATATACACTATAACATATAAACAGTATGTGTGCATCCAAATTTTTTGAAGGTATACATGTATCATAAACATCATGTATATATAATATTTATACATTACAAAGATCTTATTCCCAAAGTTTACATAATCGAATATGAGAACATTAACAAAGCCAAATACAGCATAACATTTTGAGATACACAGTGGAATTTAGTTATTGGTAATATTAGATATGAAAGATTCCATTTCTTTGCGTGCAGGTCCTCCATGGCAGACAGAGTTCTTGATTTTATTACTCCACTCCACCGCCCTCTGCCTCATCTCTTCTCCTTCTGGCGTACCCATCAACGTCTTGACAGCTTTCTCAATTGCTGCAGCTGGTACTATTTCCTCTCTGCGACTCCATTTCCACACAGAGATTCCAATCTTCAACACGTTTGTTATGAACACTGTGTTATAAGGCTGGTCAACATGGACAGGCCAAGATGCTATGGGAACTCCCATGCTAATACTTTCCAAACAAGAGTTCCATCCGCAGTGACTCATAAACCCACCTGTTGATCGATGTCCCAAAATTTCCAATTGAGGCGCCCAATTTCTCACCACCATTCCTCTTCCTTCCACTCTTTCTTCAAATCCTTCTGGCAATACAACCTTCCCATCTTTCCCTCGGAATTATCCTCCGTGTCCAACCTTTTATCATCTGCCTCTCTTATTACCCATATAAATTTATGGTTGCTCTGTTCTAAACCAAGTGCGAGCTCATTGGCTTGCTCTTGTGAAAATGTAGTGGTTGTCCCAAATGACACGAATATAACCGAGTTAACCTCTTGCTTGTCGAGAAATTCCAGGGACGCACTCTTATTGTACAAGTCAACTGATGATTCGAGCAGCATGTGAAATGGACCAAGACACCACACTGGCGAATTATCCTCTGTATGAATGGCAAATGAATGAAGATACTTGTCTTCGAGTTCTCTGAAGGAGTTCAAGACAGCTCCTGAATTTAGCTTCCATTCACGTTCTTCTTGTATAAACTCTTCCATATGTGGCCCAAAAGTACTCTCCACCGTTGGAAACTCATCGCCTAGTTCCTGAATCAATTTGTCCTGATCTTCATCAACTATATGAAGAACTTGTCGGGTAGTCGAATACCTAACGAAAGATGAAAAGAAGTGAAAAGAATAACACTTGATGTTGGGTATTGAATCCAGATCACTTATATAAGTCATCATCAAACAATCATGAATGACGACCAATCTTTTACCAGTATTTTTGGAGAGTAGATGGCATTTTTCACAAATAGAATTCCCTAGATTTTCCAACAACAAATCTTTATCACTTTCTGTCTCAGTTGTAGGTACTGAGAGGTCACAGAAATGCAAATTTTCATCAGTGGCATTTCGTCGAACACCTTGAAGGCGTTTCTTCAAATCGTGGTTTCTAGCAGTGAGGCAGAGGAAGTGTACAGGAACGTTGTGTGAAGCAATGAAGCGAGAAAGGAGAAACAGTGGATTGAGATGGCCATGTTCAGGCCATGGAACCATCGCTACTATGACTTCATTGAGCACTGATGAGTTGTCGATAGCCATTGACCAAAAAAATTCTGAGAATTGGAAATGAAACAAATGTTGATAGCGATGTCAATGTCGGACTGGACTAGACTGGAGTGGTTGGTTGATTGATTGATAAAAGGCCCCGACAAACTTTGTTGATTGATTGACGGAAGGACCCGCCATTGTTGGTTGTATATACCCAGCATTATATGCTGGACCAATATTTTAAAAGGTGGCTTGTAATTATAAATATGGTCACATAAAGTATTAGGGCCCGTTTAGATGGATTTAATAAAAGTAGCTTTAAAAAATATTTTTGAAAGTACTGAAATTTATTTTTAAAATAAATATGTATTTGGATAAAAGTGCTGAAATTACAAAAAAAAAAAAGTTGTTGATGTGTTTGACAAATAAGTACTGATAAATAGCTTTTTAAATCAAAATATCTTAAATACCTTAAAAGTTGTTAACATAATAAAAGTTAATTAATTTATATTTTACAACCATAAACAATTATATTTTGTTATCATTCACATATTTCTTTCTCATCACAAATTATATATAAGAGGAATATAAACTTATTATAGATTTTAAAGATATATAATTTGAATAGATGAAAGAACGATTTAAGATTTATTTTAGTTTCATCCATAGGTAATAATAATAGTCTATCATTCACATATTTCTTTATTATCACAAATTATTTATAAAAAGAATATAAATTTTTATTTAAGTTATATGTGCAACTTATTTTACATTTTAATAATATATAATTTGTATAGATCACCTGAAAGATTTAAGATTTATTTTATTTTCATTCATTAGTAACAGTAATTGTCTATCATCTACACGTGAAAAGGGTTATGTGGGTAATTTGGAGATTGTATAAAAATATTAATGGTAAAAAGGTAAAAATGTGATCTTAAAACAAGGTGGAAAAAAAAAAACACCCCTACCCCAACTTTTAACTTTTGACTTAAAATAAGGTTTTTTTTAACTTAAAATAAGTTATTTTGGAATTGCCAAACAGTTAAATAAATCAAACCAGCTTTTAAGTCAGTTTGACCAGCTTTTAAGCTGAGTCAAATAGGCTCTTAGAAAATAGATAATTTATTACACAAGTATAAATAATTAAATATTTTAACTTTTCATTAATAAGAGAATTATTATTTGTTAAAAATATTTTCTTTATCATATTATACTATTTATCCTCTAAAAGAAAATAATTAATAACCTTACTAGTATTATAATAAAAACATCACTCCACCATTAATTAAAATAAAATTACTTTTCAAATAGCTAGATAAAATATAATAATTAAGAGACATATGACAATTAAAATAAAATCACTTTTTAAATAGCTAGATAAAATATAATAATTATGAGAAATGTGACAAAACTATGAAGAGAATGATAAGTTAAAAAAGTAAAATTTTGCAACTTATTTTTAAAAGATAGGCATATCATTACTTTCATTGTGCTACCAATAGGAAAGATGCGATACTAAAATTTATTTTTTGATCTATTCTCAATCTTCTTATCTCTATGAATGAAAAATTAATAAGTATCATTCAATTATTCAATAATTATGAGGGTCAACAACGTTGACTAAATATTTTAACATGTAATTTATGTAAGATATGTTTAAGCGAACCTTAAGCGTTAGGGGTTGGACGTTCGTAAATCTACAATCGGACACTTAAGACATAAATCTTATCGAATTTTATTTCACACTTGAGTCTCAAGACATTCAGCTAGAGCCCTGCCTTAGGACGAGCCTCAAAACGAGTTCCAACAGAGTTTATTAAAATGCATATACGCCACACATTATCCATTTAATCTTTGCTCTTAACTTGGCTCTTTGCCTTCGCAAAGTAGGGGGTGCCAGTGCTACTGATATCTCCAGAGAAATGCTGAAGTTGCTAAAGCGGTCCACATCTGTTCAAGTGGGACTCCCGAAAGCTGCATGGATATAAAAATCTTTGGCTCCACTCTATGCTAAACCTGTTAATGCTGGACTGATTCGCACTTATTTATTTTCATTAAAATTAAGATTCTCAATTTAAACGTATATTGGAATAATGAAGATGTTGTATTTGAATTTGAAAAAAGTATTAGCACCCTGTTAAATATATATAATTCATCATCTTCATCATTCAAGTACAAAAATCTGGAGATTAAGGATATCTTTGGTATGAAAGAAAAATTTTCCTACTGTGAATAAAAATATTTTTAGAATATAATTTTTAGTGTTTGATATGTGAATGAATAATATTTTTGAAAAATATCTTTTATTTTTATTAGAGTAGAAAATAAATTTTGAAAGTGAAATTTTGGGTGAAAAATAAAATTGAAAATTGAAAATATTTTTTAGAAATTGATATAATTTTTTTTAAAAAATAATTTGAAGTTGAATGAGAATTTTGGAAAATGTTGTCCTTAACTTTTGAAGGAAAGTCATTTTTCTAAATTTTGACGAAAATGCGTTGATTTGAAAAGTATTTTTCAAAACTTTTATTTCAACCAAACATCAAAAAATTAAAAAAGCATTTTTCAGAAAATATTTGCAGACAAAACACAACCTAAGAAAAGATCTTATTCCCAGAGGTAACACTACAAAACAAATAATATAATCGAATATGAGAATTTTAACAAAGCCAAATACAACATACCATTTTGAGATTCACAATAGAATTTAGTTATTGGTAATGTTAGATATGAAAGATTCCATCTCCTTGCGCGCAAGTCCTCCATGGCTACAGAGTTTTTGATCTTATTACTCAACTCCACCGCCCTTTGCCTCATCTCTTCTCCTTCTGGTGTACTCATCAACGTCTTGACAGCTTTCTCAATAGCTGCAGCTGGTACAATTTCCTCTCTGCGACTCCATTTCCACACAGAGATTCCAATCTTCAACACGTTCTTTATAAACACCGTGTTATAAGGCTGGTCAACATGGACAGGCCAAGATGCTATAGGAACTCCCATGCTAATACTTTCCATACAAGAGTTCCATCCGCAGTGACTCATAAATCCTCCTGTTGACGTATGTCCCAGGATTTCCAATTGTGGCGCCCAATTTCTCACCACCATTCCTCTTCCTTCCACTCTTTCTTCAAATCCTTCTGGCAATACAACCTTCCCATCTTTCCCCTCGGAATTATCCTCCGTGTCCAACCTTTTATCATCTGCCTCTCTTATTACCCATATAAATTTATGGTTGCTCTGTTCTAAACCAAGTGCGAGCTCATTGGCTTGCTCTTGTGAAAATGTAGTGGTTGTCCCAAATGACACGAATATTACCGAGTTAACCTCTTGCTTGTCGAGAAATTCCAGGGACACATGTCGAACACTCCTATTGCACGAAACAACTGATAATTCGAGCAGCATGTGAAATGGACCAAGACACCACACTGGCATATTATCCTCTGCATGAACGACAAGTGAATCAAGATACTTGCCTTCGAATTCTCTGAAGGAGTTCATGACAACCCCTGAATTTAGCTTCCATTCACGTTCTTCTTGTATATACTCCTCCAGATGTGGCCCAAAAGTGCTCTCCACCGTTGGAAACTCATCGCCTAGTTCCTGAATCAACTTGTCTTGATCTTCATCAACTATATGAACAACTAGTCGGGTAGTCAAATACCTAACGAAAGATGAAATGGAGTGGAAAGAATAACACTTGATGTTGGGTATTGAATCCAGATCCTTTATATAAGTTATCATCAAACAATCATGAACGATGACCAATCTTTTCGTATTTTTCGAGAGTATATCGCATTTTTCACAAATAGACTTCCCTAGCTTTTCCAACAACAATTTTTTATCACTTTCTGCCTCATTACTTGTAGGTACTGAGAGGTCACAGAAATGCAAATTTTCATCAGTGGCATTTCGTCGAACACCTTGAAGGCGATTCTTCAAATCATGGTTTCGAGCAGTGAGGCAGAGGAAGTGTACAGGAATGTTGTGTGAAGCAATGAAGCGAGAAAGGAGAAACAGTGGATTGAGATGGCCATGTTCAGGCCATGGAACCATCGCTACAGTTACTTCATTCAGCTGAAGATTATTCTCTAATGAGTTGTTGATAGCCATTTGACAAAAAATAAAAATGATAGATCTGAGTGTGTTGTGAAGAAAATCAAGTTTTTGTATGCGTGTAAAGCAACTCCAACTTGCGACTATTTTGAATAAATAATAATAATAAAGTAACTCATGAGCAAGCAAATAATATAACGGTAAAATAGTTGGAATATAAGTCCTCATTTGCATTGACATTGACACATCTGAATGTATGTTTGAATAATTTTTTATATTATTTTTAGATCTGAGCATTAAATAATTAAAATTAATTGTTTTATCAACTTTTAAAGGTACATAATCACTTGTCGACTAGTGTATTAACATTGGATCACAAAATATTAATAAATTACTTAAAATAGCTACCTCTTAATTTTTTCCGGTCAAATTTAACGACAAAAAAATCGTTCACCCATTTTATTTTTTCTAAGTAAAATTAGATAAAGAAAGAAAATTATTACAAATTTATATTAATTAAACCCTAAAATAATATTGAACATTGGGTTGAAAACTTATTAAAAAAAATACTAGTACACAATTCCACTCGAAATAGATGGTAAGATAAAATATAAGTGTCATTTTTATTATCACAAATAAATTATCATTACACTTGAAGAGAAAGAAAGCTAATTAAATTTACTATATTAAACACATAATTAAGAAAACAACAATAAGTCATTGCAGAATAGTGGCAAGTATTCCCAGTTTGTACTTAATGACCTAAAATATGAGATTAGTTACAAAGCTAAGCCACAACTCGTTAAAATAATTTGATACATATAAAAAAAACTACAGTTTGGTGGAGTGATATCAACGGAAGGGTAGTTTGTTTACATTTTTTGACGAAAAAAATTATATAATTTGTATATAAGTCAAGAAAATATGTTTTATGGATAAATAGATATATACTTGGTATGTGCAACTCATATGACATTATGTTTTTTGCAGTATGATCCAAAAGAATGTTCATATTTCTTTATTTAGACATAATTTTATGTTAAACTTCTCATTCTATTTTTAATAAATGATAAAGTCACATAAACAAGATATGTCATATACAATTTTTTTCCCAAATATCGTATATACACTATTAAATGAATCGAGACAAAGAATAATCAAGCCTTAAATACCTTTGATGAGTTGGAAGAAATTTTATATAAAAAATCTTCGATCATGATAATGAAAGTGTCTGGTGTAGAATTAACATTAATCCACTATCCATCTTTTGTCAAAACTTCAAGATTACTCACCCGATTTTGATATAATATGGTAACAATGTTCTTGTCACCCATGTACTTTTCATAATTCATCACTCGAAGAAGGTAATTGGTCAAATTCATATGCTCACCCATATACTCTTAAACACCTAAACTATCCAAAATCATCTTTTTTATTTTGGCCTAACAGTTGTTCTGAATATGACTGAATAATTTTAGTGCTTATACACATAATAAATTACAATATTAAAAAGAAGGTATTTTTAATAACATTACGAACCACTAAAAATTGTGATAACTGAGGTAGATCAAGATATTTGAATTTAAAATTTTATTTTATGAAATATCTATTGAATTTTCATATTTACACCTTCTTTATCTATGTTAGAATTGTATTGGGCTCAACTAAGTTTATATCAAAAGAGGCGGAGACCAAAGGATCATAATTCCTTATTAAGAAAATTATATTAAATGTACAAAGCTAATTTATTTAATTTGTACCATAGTTGTATATTTCGAATCTAGAAAATAGAAAAAACAATAGGTAGAGAAACAATCGTACTATTTGTTTTTGTCGCCTTTATTACTTTATGCACAAGCTAGGAAAAAAGAAAAAAAATATCGCCGTTGCCGGGGATCGAACCCGGGTCACCCGCGTGACAGGCGGGAATACTTACCACTATACTACAACGACTTATTGGTGATGAGTAATTGATTATTTATTATTTATTAAAACAATTCTGTTATTGAAAATTTTGTTGAATATAACTGATTTGTGAAAAATAAAAATGACATATTTATACTTTATCGAGAGGTTTAATAATTTTTTATTATTTTATTATTTTCTATCATTTCATCTCCGTTGTCAAACTTTAATTCGACTTTTCACTTTTCGATTAAGCAAAAAGTGTGCATTGAATATATATCAAATTAATTTTATTAGATTATTTTTTTCTAAGTATAACTTGACTTGGTTCGATATTTCTAAAATAATTTTTTCAAAAACAACATAAAAAATAAAGATTACATCGATTTGTTACTGGCTGTAGCAAGTAAAACAAACATAAAATAAAGAAAATAAAAATTAGGTCGTTTGGAGGTTGAGATGATGGATACGAGTCATAATTAGCTAGCGCAACTATTGAACTCAAAATTAAAATAACAAATTAATTAGGGATGGGCTTGGGTAGTTGGGTTGGGTCATGAAATTATCTGCATTATTATTAAATATGATTGATTTTTTTTTTTTTTAAATAGCATCAATGATACATAAATTTCTGGAATTTGCTCGTATTGGTGATACCTCAATTCGCTCTATATCGGTTATACAATAACAAATGCAAAGTGTTTGAGAATGATAATATGAATCAGCATTGCATCACAAAGGAACACGTTGCAGAATCGGTTCCTGAAGCAGCTTCTAAAGTCTAAAGTCAAGATCGACTCAACATTCATATCATCATTCTCAACCAAGAAACTCATCACATTTTTTTGTACATAGCACGAGATTCCTTTATTAGATGCTTCTTCTAGAAATTGTATAGGTGTGTAAAGTTTGTTAGGAGTTTGTTAGTCTTTTAGATTATGTTACATCTTTGCCATTTTATAATAGCATAAATAGTTGTTATTTCTTCGATAAATATATACTCATGGAGCATACATATTTATTCTACTAGTAAACACAATTAAAGTAAATAAAATTTAGACACCACAATTAAAGTAAATAAATATATACTCATGGAGCATACAGCTTTATTGTGGATGTTAGCATCATCAATACACAAGCTTTCATAGAGTGGAATTTGAGGATGCTGTCCAATGTTAGCCATGAAGAGGTTTAGTTGATGAAATGTTTTTAAGTTTGGTTTGTAAAGGGAGATCAAAAAGCTCTTGTGAACATTCAAAATGGATTTTTTAAGGTGTATTGAAATTTTGTTAAAGGAAGCTTCAAAACAACCATATTCTAATAGTGCTTTGTGAACTTGGATTTTCACTTGGTTCCATATAAGTGTGCCTAGCTTTAGATCTTCATGAGCAAAGTCTATTTTTGGAAGCTTGATCATATTTCCTTGGAAGAAGAGTTTTTTTGTTTTTTTATTTGTTTGTTATGCTTTAATTCCATGTAAGTAGATGAACGTATTTGATGAATTTGGTATAACACAATGTTGTGTGAAGGTATAAAACAAAATTGGATTTTAATTTCATAAATTCAATTTCAACTGTTCGAATGCCCAACCCTATTATTAGGTTTTTAAGGATATCAAAAGATTGAATAGGCTAAAGCAACGTGTTTATATAAATAATTTCTTTTAATTACATATTTTGCTCTAATTTCAAATTATGCTACAGTTATATAATCTCTAAAGAGTATTTAAGTATGAATTTTTTTTTGGTAGGGAGTGTTTCTCAAATGAGGTCTTATGCGATGTGAATTTAAATTAGTTTGATTTTAATACGAATATCAAACACCGAGTGATAAATTAAAACAAAACAAAATGTACTGAAGTTAATGGACTTTGTAGCAATTACTTATGTTTAGCTTTTCATGAAACCATTATTTCTGATATTAAATTGTCAGTTATCTCATAAAATCTCATTTATTTTTAGATAATTTTCTGTTTTTCATATTTTTATCAAAAGAATGCACTGCTTTTAAAAGATATAAAACAGATATATCCCCATTAATATTCATAAATGGACCATTTTATTAAGAAGTTGATCATGACTTATATCAAATATTTGATGTGCAAAGAAAAATAGATCTCTACGCATTAAAGGAAGTAGGAGATTAGTATAAGTAATAGGACAATTCAATGCTAAATAATTGAACTTTAATATGATTATCAGACACTAATTGAAAAATCTAAAAAAAAAGATTATTATTACTTCAATTAAACATGTGCCTTTTGAAACAAACAATAATCACCACAACATGAAAGGGGTACGTATATTGTAAGGTAAAATATACTATTTTGACAACTAATAATACATTCAAGAATATATATATATATATATATATATGGATAAATTCAATCCCAAAAGCTAACTTATATTTGAATTAACTAAAAAGATCCCAATGAAGCTCCAAATCTGAGAAACAAAACAACAACAAACAACCAATCATTATAATCTTGATTACCTAATAGTTAATGAAGTGAGTTGAGAATCATGAGTAACAATAATTAATTTATTTTTATCTTTCTAAGATTCAATAACCAAAATTAGACAATATATTTGTTAGTAGCAAGTGCACATGAAATTAATGGTGTGCTTGCAAATTGATCCGAACACTAATTATGAAAAAAAAAATACTAGCTAACCCCAATTTTCCATTTTTTTAAGGAATAGCACCAATGACATGTGTAATTGATTGTCTTGTACCTAATTTTGAAGGATTTGGAGATGGTTTTTTCTGACTTTTCTTACTTCAAAACTGCCTGAGTTCTGGACGAAAATAAAGTTCACTTTTGTTTTACTTATTTTGCTCACATTTCAAAATTCTCTTATTTTAAAAATAAAAATATCTTTGATTTATTAAAAAATATCTCAAATAACAAAGTTGTCACTTTTGTTTTACTTATCACCTTTCAAAATTTGCTTATTTTAAAAAATAAAAAATCATTAATTTATATAAAAAATAGCTCAAAATATCATCCTTTACAGTTTACGTTACTTATCAAATAAATTGACACATTTCGATAACATTTAATAATATATAAACCACTACTTAATTTAAATATATAAACCACCTGCATGTTTCATATTGAATAACACGTAAAAAGAAATGTTCTTACATGTTTTAAGAGATGTGAAAGTTTCATATGGTTATGTTTCAAATATCTCATATTGTGTTGATCTTAAACAACGCATTATATGTGGATTGAAGAGATATTTTAATGCAACAACTCCTTCATATAGCGTTGAGGAATATAATCTCTTGCCAGTTAATGTTCTTAAACAATTAATTGAGAAATAATACTTTGTCTAATGAGTAAGTATTAAATCCTTGAACATGCATAGCAATTAATTATTAAGTAATAAGATCAACAAGCTCTTTTGTTTACTTCTACAGAGAACATATAAAAGAAATCAAGAAGGGAAATCATCGTCTATAAGACATGAGGTGGATCAGATTCACAATAAAAGGATAGTCGTTGAATGATTCAATAAGCATTACATATTTTGTTGTTCATTACTAATAAATTTATATCTCTTTTTTCTATTTCCAGCATATTAACGTTATTAAAATTTGTGTTTATACGTAATTTGATATGTTATTATAATTATCAAAAAAAATCTTCCATTAATCAAAGTAGAGGCATTTTAATATGCCCAATATTTTGGGCTTGACTAGAATCAAGAATATGCCCAATATTTTGGGCTTGACTAGAATCAAGACAAACCCAACGGATTTCAAACCCCAAATACTATTAGCGTGTTATATGGATATGAATTCCGAGGATATCGATTTGCAGTGGTGATGGTGATGGTGATGATAATAGTTGTTGTTAGTTGCTAGTAATGATAATGGTGATAGTGTTATTCTTACAATAACTTGTATTTATGAAGTTAATGAACAGAAACAGAAACAAGATGAAGCAGAAAAAATTTAAAATAGAAGAATTAATCCGAGTCCACAGAAAATACTGTGTGTCCTTAAGAAATTTAATCCCCTCAATGTACCCAAGGTTATGGATTAATTTCTCCCAAGATAAAACGGATTAAACCTGTTAAAGAAATAGCGGTACCTCAAACTTCTTTAACTTCAACGAACTGAAGAACAGCAACAAGTCACACAGACTCAGTCGATCGACACTTTGATTTTATTTTGAGAGAAAAAATAAATGCAGAGAAAGAAAAATTTTCAGTGATTAAAAAATCAAAAATTGACTTCCTTTTATAGCCATTTTCAGCAAGGAACATGTCTGTTCAGTGAAATCTGTTCAGACCCATTTTATCCAGAAAGTTGTGTCTTTTGGAAAAAAATAACAACTTTTCGAAAAATTGTGTCTGTTAGGAAAATAACTACTTTTTGGAAAGAAACGACTTTTCGAAAAGTAACGACTTTTCGGAAAGAGTAACAACTTTTCGGAATGTTACTGTTACGTGCAAATTTATAAGAAATGACTTTTTCATTTGCACTTTGCAAATGACTTTTCATTTTCTCTCCAAAATAGTTCCCTCACTTTTGATATTTTCTCTTTTCTTTTCCCATTCACACTTGCAAAAACCCAACAATCCCCCACATGAATGGGGAAGGCTATTGTTAAAACATATGCATGAAAAAACTTGTGTGTCTTGTAGGTAAAGGTTAATCGCATCTGGATAAGTAGGTTTCCCTTTAAACTTTCCGTAGTGAACATATATCGGATATACTCGGTCAATCGGTAGATTTGATATCTTTGAACCGTCGAGCTTTGGTGTATACCTAGACAACATATGTCACACAATCAACCCTTGAACTATTCTTAGTTCTCATTGTTTTGTTCGTTTCAGCCATGAACACATCTTGGTTAGTAAGTGCTTAAAGAACTGGCCTTACCGGATTCTCCTTGAAGCGGCTTACACTTCACACTTACATAGGTGATTTCTAAATGTGTTATCCCATAGATACACATTTGATATTCCTTGTATCAAACTTAGAAACCATTAAAAAGTCCTTATGTCTTTATCCTAGTTACTAAACATTGTCTCATCATGAGAATGGACCATAAAATAATAATAATATTTTATTTTATTTTTCCTTTGACAATGTTGAACCGTCATCAATGACTTTGTTTTATCTCCTTGAACCTAGATCTTGGGATCTCCAGTCTTCTAGGTAGAGTTACCGCCCACGATGACTTGTTCTCGGCCATAGTCCCATTCCCGTCGATGATTTCTCAACTCCCTCTCTATTTAGGCCTTTTGTAAGTGGATCCGACACATTATCTTTTGACTTCACATAGTCAATTGTGATAATTCCACTAGAGAGTAGTTGTCTCACAGAGTTATGTCTTCGTCTTATGTGACGAGACTGGCCGTTATACATAATGCTTCCAGCGCTTCCTATTGCAGCTTGACTATCACAATATATGCATATAGGGGCCATTGGTTTGGGCCAAAATGGAATATCTTCTAAGAAATTTCGGAGCCATTCAGCTTCTTCACCTGCCTTGTCTAAAGCAATGAATTCAGACTCCATTGTAGAGCGAGCTATACATGTTTGTTTGGATGATTTCCAAGATATTGCTCCTCCGCCAATAGTAAAAACGTATCCACTTGTGGATTTTGTTTCAGTTGACCCAGTAATCCAATTTGCATCACTATATCCTTCAAGAACGGCTGGATATCTGTTGTAATGTAAAGCATAGTTTTGAGTGTCATCTAAGTATCCCAAAACTCTCTTCATTGCCAACCAATGATTATAATTAGGATTACTTGTGTATCGACTCAGTTTACTGATAGCGCAAGCTATGTCTGGTCGTGTACAATTCATGACATACATTAAGCTTCCTAATACGCTAGCATAGTCCAATTGAGACTGACTTTCGCCTTTATTCTTTGCAAGATGAAGATTTACATCAATTGGAGTCTTTGCCCTTTTAAAATTCAAAAATTTGAATTTTTCAAGTATCTTTTGAATATAATGAGTTTGAGACAATGCTAGACCATTAGGAGTTTTAAGAATTTTAATTCCTAATATCACATCAGCAACTCCTAAATCTTTCATATCAAACTTACTAGCAAGCATACGCTTTGTAGCTTTTATATTAGCAATGTCTTTGCTCATTATAAGCATATCATCTACATATAGGCATAAAATAACTTCCTGATTTGGAGTATCTTTAATGTAAACACATTTATCACATTCATTGATCTTAAATCCATTTGCCAACATGGTTTGATCAAACTTTGCATGCCATTGTTTTGGTGGTTGTTTTAGCCCATAAAGTGACTTAATAAGTTTGCACACTTTCTTTTCTTTACCAGGAACTACAAAACCCTCAGGTTGTTCTATGTAAATTTCCTCTTCAAGCTCTCCATTTAAGAAGGCTGTTTTCACATCCATTTGATGAATTTCAAGACCGTATACTGCAGCTAGTGCAATTAACATCCGAATTGATGTAATTCTAGTCACTGGCGAATATGTGTCAAAATAATCAAGACCTTCTTTTTGTCTAAAACCTTTGACAACAAGTCTTGCTTTATATTTGTCAATAGTTCCATCGTCTTTCATCTTCCTTTTAAAGATCCATTTTGAACCCAACGGTTTGTTCCCTGGAGGAAGATCAACCAACTCCCAAGTATGATTGCTAAGATTGATTCAATTTCACTATTAACAGCCTCCTTCCAAGAGGTTGAGTCGCTAGACAACATTGCTTCCTTGAATGTTTGAGGCTCACTTTCAAGAAGAAATGTTACAAAATCTGATCCAAATGAAGTAGATGTCTTTTGACGTTTACTGCGTCTTGGACTTTCTTCAATTTGTTCATTCTCTTTTGGTTCTTCTCTGGGTTGTTTAGATCCCCCACTAGATGACTCAAGTCTAGTTTTATACGGATAGATATGTTCAAAAAATTCAGCACTATCGATTCCATTACCGTATTATCATGAATATCCGGATGTTCGGACTTATGAACCAAAAAACGACATGCCTTACTATTGTGGCATTCCAATGAATACACAATCCACAGTCTTAGGTCCTATTTTTACCCTCTTAGGTATAGGAACTTGGACTTTGGCTAGACACCCCCACACTTTGAAATATTCAAATTGGGTTTTCTTACCTTTCCATTTCTCATATGAAATTACATTTGTCTTTGAGTGAGGAACTCTGTTAAGTATCTGATTTGCTGTAAGGATAGCTTCCCCCCACAAATTCTGTGGTAAATCTGAACTTATAAGTAATGCATTCATCATTTCTTTTAAAGTTCGATTTTTTCTTTCTGCAATTCCATTAGACTGAGGAGTGGTAGGGAGCAGTAGTTTTGATGGATTATTCCATTTTCTAAACATATTTCTGCAAATGGAGATTCATATTCTCCACCTCTATCACTTCTGATCATTTTGATCTTTTTATCTAACTGATTTTCAGCTTCAGTTTTATATTGCCTAAATGCATCTATTGCTTCATCTTACTATTTAGCAAATAGACATAACAATATCTAGTGCAATCGTCAATAAAAGTTATGAAATACTTTTTCCACCACGTGATGTGTTGACTTCATGTCACAAATATCAGTGTGAATCAATTCTAAAGGATTTGAATTCCTTTCAACAGATTTATAAGAATGCTTAACATACTTAGATTCAACACAAATTTGACATTTGATTTATTGCACTCAAATTTTGGCAAAATTTTAAAGTTAATCAGTTTTCGCAAGGTTTTGTTATTAACTGTCCCAAACGTTCATGCCATAAACATTTAGACTCAAGCAAGTAAGAAGAAGCAAAATCTTTATTCATATCAACTGCAATTACATTGAGTTTGAAAAGACCATCACTAAGGTAGCCTTTTCCTATATACATATCATTTTTGCTTACTACTACTTTATCAGAAACAAATACACATTTAAATCCATTCTTGGTCAGAACTGGAATTGAAACTAAATTCTTTCTCAATTCTGGAACATATGAAACCCTATTCAAAGTCACCACCTTGCCTGATGTCATCTTTAATAGGACTTTGCCAGTTCCTTCCACCTTTGCAACAGCGCAGTTTGCCATAATAATTTTTCATCTGTAAGTGCTGGAGTATATGATGAAAATAATTCTTGTTGGCACAAACATGGCATGAGGCACCAGAATCTATCCACCATTCTCTGGATTTCCAACCAAGTTACATTCTGAAAGCATTGCACAGAGATCGTCCATTTCTCCTTTGGATTCAGCCAAGTTTGCTTGATCCTTCTTTTCTTGTCCTTCTTAGGACTCCGGCATTCATTAGCCCTATGACCATGTTTACCACAATTAAAGCAGTTTCCATTGAATTTCTTCTTAGGAGGATTGCTTTTTGGACCAGATGCTTTCTTCTTTTATTTAATTTTGTGGTATCTTCTTCAACAAAATTTACTCCACATATTGCTGAATTACCACGTGACCTCTTTTCTGCAGCCTTATTATCCTCTTCGATTCTCAACCTTACTATGAGGTCTTCAACAGTCATCTCCTTGCGTTTGTGTTTCAATAGTTTTTAAAGTCCTCCACAATGGAGGTAACTTTTCAATAATTGCAGCCACTTGAAAGCATCATTCACAATCAATCCTTCAGCAAGGAGATCATGGATTATAAACAACAATTCTTGAACTTGGGTGACGACAGTCTTACTGTCTATCATCTTAAAGTCCAGAAATTTTGCCACAATGATTTCTTCATTCCGGCATCTTCTGTTTTGTACTTCTTTTCTAAAGCATCAGAGTTCTTTTGAGGTGTTTTGCATTGCTATACACATTGTACAGATCATCTTGCAGACCACTCAATATAATTTTTACACAAAAAATCTGAGTGTGTCCATGCTTCTGTTACCAAGAATCGTTCATCAGCCGGAGTTTCATCTGACATAACAGGAATATTCTCATTGATGAACTTCTGCAGACTCAACGATAGTGAGATAGAAGAACATCTTTTGCTGCCATCTCTTAAAGTCGACTCCAGAAAACTTTGCAGGTTTCTCAGCCGGTGCTAAGGCAGCATTTGAACGATTATGTGCAACCGTTGTTGTTGCAAGCACTTACTGTTCCAGCATTTGTTTGACTTGAATTAGTCATTTTTTTCTGTCACAAATGGCAGATAAATTAAGTATTTAAAATACTAACAGTAAAGAACAAAACTTTACACAAACTGTTTCTGATTTAACGATAAGTTTTTATGTTCTTTTAATCGTTAATCGAATGAATTTAAAAATTCAAGCAGAGTAGAAAACCATAAAGGTTTAATCTCCAGAAACCTCAAATACAGAAACTGTTTAAATTTCTTAAGATTGTTATTCTTACAATAACTTGTATTTATGAAGTTAATGAACAGAAACAAAACAAGATGAAGCAGAAAAAATTTAAAATAGAAGAATTAATCTGAGTCCACAGAAAATACTGTGTGTCCTTAAGAAATTTAATCCCCTCAATGTACCCAAGGTTATGGATTAATTTCTCCTCCCAAGATAAAACGGATTAACCTTTAAAGAAATAGCGGTACCTCAAACTTCTTTAACTTCAACGAACTGAAGAACAGCAACAAGTCACACAGACTCAGTCGATCGACACTTTGATTTTATTTTGAGAGAAAAAATAAATGCAGAGAAAGAAAAATTTTCAGTGATTAAAAATCAAAAATTGACTTCCTTTTATAGCCATTTTCAGCAAGGAACATGTCTGTTCAGTGAAATCTGTTCAGACCCATTTTATCCAGAAAGTTGTGTCTTTTGGAAAAAATAACAACTTTTCGAAAAATTGTGTCTGTTAGGAAAATAACTACTTTTGGAAAGTAACGACTTTTCGAAAAGTAACGACTTTTCGGAAAGAGTAACAACTTTTCGGAATGTTACTGTTACGTGCAAATTTATAAAAATGACTTTTTCATTTGCACTTTGCAAATGACTTTTCATTTTCTCTCCAAAGTAGTTCCCTCACTTTTGATATTTTCTCTTTTCTTTTCCCATTCACACTTGCTAAAACCCAACAGATAGTTATGATAGTATAGATGGTTAATGTTGTGGTGACTGTCAGAGTGATAATGATTGATAGTGATGATGGTGATTGTAATGATAAAGTTGGTTGGTGTTAATAGTTGATAATAGTACGTAGTTAACAATCGTGGTTGATTGTGATGACATATATAGTTGGTTGTAGACAAATGTAATGGTGGTTGACAATAATGGTGATCAATTGGTGATTAATAGTGATGGCTAGTGGTTATGAATAAAGTAGTGACGAATATTATTCACACGAGAATACCTCTTAATTATGGTAAAACTATATTCTATATCGAATGATTAAGGCTTATATATACAACCAAATTGGCGGGTACTTTCCTCTCTCATCATTCTCACAGAAAACACTAGAGACATAGGAATCAATTTAAATAATTAATGGAGTACGTAGCTACCAACTCATGATAATTTCAACTTTTGTCGGTTCTTCAAACCAGCTTGTTTTCTCCATTTGCACATATGCCAACTCCAGCACATTTCAGATTCTTCCCAATGTCTCAAATTCCCCAAAAAACGTTGCGTTATCGGTGCTGGTCCTGCGGGCCTCGTTGCAGCCTGAGAACTCCAACGCGAAGGGCACATTGTAGTTGTATTCGAGCGAGAAAATCAGATGATTTTGGGAATTGGTATGTCAATTTAAGGTTTAGATTCATGGTGACCATGAATAACGTGTTTACTTTGGTTTGCACAGCTTATACCATTCCCCCGTTGTGAACTACAAAGCAAGTGGATTGCTGGTGTTTTATCTGGTCGAATTTCTCTCTTGTCAAAGGAAGATATGATTGCTGATATTGATGCGTTCTACTCATCCTTGGATGCCTCTTGCATACCAAAACGACACACTCACAATATGGATTTTCAGGTATAAAACCTGAGAGACCTTGTTCAATTGTTGAATTTTTTCTTTTTCGTCTTTTTTCCATTGACCCCTTCATTTTACTTTTCTTCTTGGTTGGAGTGGCGGTACACTTGGGTATAAGCAACGGAACATTCTTCATCCTAGTTATGCAAGAAATAAGAAAGGATTTCTTTTTAAAAAAGAATTAAGGAATAGTAAGTTCCTAATATGTGTTAGCAAACTTGACAGATTGGTACCAATGTGTTGGGGAATGTATGTATACATCCCCATGTACTAAACTATTTTTTTGACAAATTCTTATGATTTTTTAAGTTTCTTGTCTCGTTGAGATTTTGGAAACAGACTCTCTACCTTCTCAAAGTTAGGAATAAGGTATGCGTATGCTCTAACCTCCCCAACCCCACTTATGTGAACAAACTGAGTTTTTGTTGTGTTGTTGCCATGCATTGAATAGACCTCATTTTTACAGTTAGACTACGAAGATTGGTTGGCTGCTGAGTGTGGATCTCCACCTCCTGAAAATGGGAGGAAAGGAAATTTTTTTTATCGCTAGGGAGAAGATAAGACTCAGACAGAGAGATATCGTGATCAGTGGGATGACGATGACTTGATCATTCAAGCTCATCAAGACTTTGTACAATTTATTCCTGAACTACCTCAATGCAAAAGCTATCGACATGATTCTTATGGTAAATCTGGCATGTATTATTCCTGAATTTGGTTATTTCTGTTGTTACATGAAGTGTATACTTGAATAATTTTCTAGAATAATAATAATAACAACTTCTGGAAATTCTTCCTTTGTCAGTTCCAACATGCATACATTAAAGCAAGATGTCAAAAGAAAACATCACCTTCTTCGATCTAGAAGGAGTGACTCAGCTCTTAAAATTTGATTACGAGAATCAGAAGATTTAGCAGAAGTCTTATTCCAACATTAAAGTAAAACTTTATCAAGTATGAAAAATTCATACTAGCCAAATCCAACATAGGTCAAACTGAGCAATAGAAGTCAGTTCTTGATAATATAAGAGATGAAAGATTCCATCTCCTTGTATGCAAGTCCTCCATGGCTAACAGACTTCTTGATATTATCTCTCAACTCCACCACCCTCTGCCTCATCTTTTCTCCTTCTGGTGTCCCCATCAAAGTTTTGACAGATTTCTCAATAGCCACTGCTGGCACTATTTCCTTCCGACGTGCCCAACTCCACACAGAGACTCCGATCTTCCAAACGTTTGATACCAACAGAGTGTGATATGGCTGATCAACAGTCATAGGCATAGCTGCCATTGGGACTCCCATACTTATACTTTCCATTGAAGAATTCCATCCACAATGGCTCAGAAAACCGCCTGTAGACGGATGCCCCAAGATTTCCAACTGTGGTGCCCAACTTCTCACCACCATTCCTCTTCCTTCCACTCTTTCTTCAAAGCCTTCTGGCAACACAATCTTCTCATGTCTTTCTTCACCATTCTCCATGTCTACCCTTTTGTCTGCTTCCCTTATAACCAATATGAACTTATGGTTGCTTTGTTCTAAACCAAGTGCTAACTCCTTCACTTGCTCTTGTGATAATGTAGTGGTTGTTCCAAACGACACGAATATTACTGAGTTAACATCTTGCTTGTCAAGAAATTCGAGACAGTTGTGACGAGTACTTTTGTTGCCAGATGAAGTATTAGAAAATGAGTCTAGTGATTCAGGCAGCATGTTAAATGGTCCAAAAGCCCACAAAGGTGTATTCTCTTTTACCTTAGCAAGTGAATCTATAAACTTACCTTCCAATTCTCTGCAGGAGTTAATGATATCTCCAGAGTTGTGCTTCCATGTAAGTTCCTCCTCAACATACTCAGCCATATTTGGACCGAAAGTACTCTCTGCAGTTGGAAACTCATCTCCAAGTTGCTTAATCATTTCGTCGTGATCTTGATCAGGTGTATGAATAGTTTGTCGAAGTGTAGAGTACCTGGTGAAAGCTGAAGTGGGGTGGAAAGCATAACACTTGAAGTTGGACATCAAATGCAAATGATTACCTATGTAAGTTATCATCAAACAGTCATGAATTATGACCAATCTTTTCGTATTGGTCGATAGTTCATGACATGTCCTGCAAATGGACTCACCTAGTCTTTCCAAGAAATCATCTTTTTTTTCTGTAGGAGATGAATGTACTAAGAGGTCATTGAAATGGATGTTTGAATCTCTTAGGTTTTCAACAGAGGCTTTAAGTCCACCTTGGAGGCGTTTTCTTAAATCTTGGTTCCTAGCAGTGAGGCAGAGGAAGTGTACAGGAATGTTGTGGGAGGCGATGATTCGAGCCAGATAGAAGAGTAAGTTGAGATGGCCATGTTCAGGCCATGGAACCATGGCTACAGTCACTTCATTAAGGTGAAGTAGACTGTTATCTGATGATGAATTCATAGCCATTGAAACAAAAAGAGTGTTCTTGGTTTCAAGAGTTAGAACTGAGCTATGAATACAAAGTATATTTAGGCAGCTCTTAAATAGTACTATTCCTATTTTCTTTTTGGTTTCCCTTTTTGTATCTACATTGGAGCCCCCATTAAAATCGGATTTGCTCATTGCATGGCCTATGTTTTCTATTCTTAGGAGCTACTCTAGACCTATAACGGTAACTAAGAGTGAATCCAACCATCTCACCACAATTCATGTTAGTAAATCTTAAAAATTAAATTTATCTTGTAACCTCTGTCCTTTTTTAGGAACAAACGTCATTTTCATTTTTGGTTCCTTAACTATTGATATATTCTGATTTTAATCTTTGTGATATCTAATTAAGTATAATTAACTTTCAATAACGCTAAATGAGCACTTTTGATACCTTTGTTTGGGAGAACAATTACAAATTTCTAGAAGTATTAACCGTTGCACTAATTTAATAATTACCTTTGCAGTACGTTAAGTTTGTATTATTACTCTAATTTTTAGGATAATATGCTTCTAAAATTGTCCAAATATAACATATTTTCTACATCCATAAAGCGATGAAGAACGTATAGTTTAATTAAATGAAGGTTAAGTATGTCATCAAGTCACATATGTCATGAGAATTAAAACCAGAATTTATTCATATTTTTAGGAGATAAAAAGCTATTATAATAAAAATTACTAACTCTCCAACCTCACACGTTTAAAATCATAAAATCTAAAGAATATTTTGTTATCTTATACATATATATAGTTTAGATCACAAGATTTAAGAAAAAATTTTATTTTCTTAAACTTTATGTCCGATTAAATTTTAGAAAAATTTATGATAAATTTTTTTATAATAAAGAAAACATTTCTTGATATAGATGTGAAAAATCTTAATATTTCGTCGCCCTATATTAGTTGTTCACTTTTCTGTTTATACAAATATGAATTTACACTGACCAAAAAAATAATTAATTATAAATATAAATAGGGAAACTCAATTAATCTTACATTGATTTTGTAAATTAACAGATAATTTAAAATAATTATATTTATTTTTTCTTGGTAAGGGGGACAACGAGACGATTAGAGTAGTTGAGATTCCTCGAACAATAATTGAACCAATCTGGTCATTTTATACAATTTTAACCAGTCAATGGTGACTAAATTATTTGTCAGAGATTGACATAATCTAGAATACCCTAATGGTTTGATTTTTTAAGCTAGTCATTTTTATATACTAGAATACGATTTTTGACCTGTCGAGGCGGCTAAAATATCTCAAGCAAAGGGTTTGAATTTTCCTCGGATACATAAAAAAATAATATTATTTTATGAGAGCTTTTCAAAGCAACATGATTAATTAGCAAAAATATATATGTATATGCATATATAAATAATGTTGAAATTCCTCAAAAGGAAGATTAATGTTATATACTGATTAAGTCATAGTGATATCTCTTACACCAGGATTGAATTTGTTAAGAGCATATATTCCGATAACTTTGATTGCCAAAGTTACATGCTCAATGGAGAAAAACAACAAACTAAACATAAAAGTAATTTTTTTTTGTGTTCTAGCCTACAACAGATAGTCAATGGCATAGCCCGTAAATTGATGAATGATGACCAAAATTACACTCATATACGTACAGTGGCGTAGCCATATACTGTCAAGGGTGTCCTTAGTTGGGAAAAAATTAGCATATATACAAATAGAATAATATACGAAATGATTAAATAATCTATTTTGGACACCCTTAAGCGACTAAAAAAAGGAAAAACACATTTGCTTTCATTGAGAGTCGAACTCAAGACCTCCCGCTTACTAAACGGGTGCTCTAACCAACTGAGCTATGAGAGCTTATATGCTTGACTCCTTCATAGGCAAGACATATCAAAAACAAAAAAGGAATATTTTTAATAATATGTCTCGGATGTCTGATACTGCAAGTCCACAAGCTAAGTTTTCCATAGGAAGAACCATACACCAATCCGTATTGTAAACCACAAATGCTCAAACAACTATATTTTAATGAAACGTGTAAATATTAGATTTAAAACCCAATTATAATCACATAAAATCATAATTTCGCCTTAAACTGTACCATCATTACCAAAACTACTAAACCCCCTATACTTTCTTACTACGTTCTTCCGAGTAAGTTAAGCATTTTTTTATTGTTGAAAGAGATGAGAAATTATTTAAAATCTCAGAAGGTATGCATATTTCACTATTTGAATTTCTAATCATTGAAGAATGTACTCACGTAACGTTGTTGTCATTAGTGGCGTATTAAAGGTTCACAAATATTTGGTGAAAATACCTCAACTCACTTAGCCAAGGCATCCCTATGTTTTAAGCTTCAACTCATCACACTAAGGTAAGTATTTTACTAAAACCTCTATGCACTGGTCTGATTCTTGGGTGTGAAACACTTCATGGTTTCGAGTACCTAAGGAGAAGAAAGAACAGGGCATCATTCGCAGGGTTTTTCGAACCCAAGAATGTAACCATAAATTGGTCGTGAAACCTATTAAACAGTGTATCGTTCAAGGGTTGAACCAAAAGGTGAGACTATGCCTTTCAGCCTAGTCTTGAAGTAAGGAACCAAACGTCAATGAACATGTTTTAATTTGTACAACTTGTGCCCCTCCTCTCTACAAGTAGAATCAGGATGAGCGATGAAGATACAAATATAGAAGGGAGAGTCTCCTATTCCAGAAGCCTTGTTATATTGCAATCTCATGAGAGAACTACAGTGCATCAGTTGCAGAAGACACGAAAACCTTAGAATGAAACAAATTGACTTGCAAAATGCATATTGAATATGAGCAGCGTAGAAAATAAAGCTAGAGAATTGATGTTATAGGTACAATTTATCATGAGATGTATCTATCTTGCTGCTCTTGAAGAAGTCTTGCAGAAGACTTTGCATCCAGGTACAATGAACTCACTTCGTCTAGATCCGCCTGAAAAGTGAATAGCTAATAAGTAAATAGAGTTCGGAGCTTTCACAGAGAGAAATGATAAAGAATGTGATCAGCCAAGTACCTTGCAGATTTTGTCACGGCCATTCATTTTTGCGACTACACTAGCTGGCGATAGCAGCTGAACAGCATGCCTAACAAAGGGAAGGATTGAACACCGGTTACTTTAATTTAAAATGAATTGATATTGTACATCGGAGATATATATCCAACAGTTAAATGCAACCTCAAGGAAGCTTGTTGTCCAATCTCTCCCAGAAACGCAAGGCTCTCTTCGTCTATTTCTAATCCCTCCACCTGAGCACGTATAGCTAATATCTGGCCAAGCACTCAAACGAAAGATCCATCAAGAAAATGCAATGGCTAAGGTCGAAATCAATAAGCCACACAAATAAATTGTTGAACAAGCTAGCCCGAACCTGTATCATTTCAGCTGGACCATAAGTTTCAGTTCTGACAATCACCAACCGATCTAACAAGTCAACTGGAATGCCATGTGGACTAACCATATCTGTTCCTCTGCAAAGAGATACATTTTGTTAGTGACAACTGATTAATCTCAGACATCACCTGTATCTGCAGCACATACATCTAAGGCGCCTACAAAGCCAAAAGCATGTACTCCCTCCTTTTCAATTTGTTTGTTTGATTCTCACAAAGAAGTTTAAGAAAGTAAAGAAAACTTTTGAATCTTGTGACTTAAATTAAAGATATGTAGAATGTACCAAGAGACCCTTTAATCTTCTGGTCTTAAACATGCTATGTCGGAGGTTGAAATTAAAGAGTATTTAGCAACTGAATCTAACAAGTAATTATGTTCAGATTTTCATTCTTCTTATGGTCTTGCAATTTAAAGTCGACAATTACATGGCCCATGTAACAATATTTTGATATAGAGAAGTGACAATTTGTCCTATATTTCTAAACACTTCATTCTACATGTAATGGATCGATGTACGAAAAAATGCAGCCAAAATGCAAATTTTTAAAAGCCCCAAGATAAAGAAATCAATATAATGGAATTTTTCTAACTTGATGAACTTTTGAAGCTTGGTTTTGCATGAACACTCATACCTGACAGTACAAATGCCTCTGTTAGTTGCAAAAATCACGATTGGAGACAGTGAACTCTCCAAGGCACGATTCAAGTATGAAAAGCATTCCATATCAAGCATATGAACCTGCCCAAGACGTTTTCTCCAATTAGTTATCAAAGGGGAGGGAATGGTGTTAAATGAATTATCAAACGGAATGTTGTCTGAATGAGAACAAACCTCATCGATAAATAAGACACCAGGAACAAGCTCTGCAACACCTTCGTCAACATAACGGTTGACAACCTGCAGAGAAATTATACCGTATAACCCACTATGCTAAATACTGAATTCACAGTCTCATAGACACTAGAACCAGCATGAATTTGTACTCATTTATCCAGAGGACTACTAGAACCAATAAATCAAAAGTACCTTGTTTATCTCTTGCCGCAACTTGTCAGTGATCTCGGTTTTCCTAGGTTTCATCATTTGACCCATAAGGGACAATATATCTTGTCCTCCTTGTGGCCGTGCATTTGCAGCATCAAGATCATGTAATGTAACATCCTGGAAGTAAACGATACCACGTGCAATTAAGTACAGAAATCTTTGTTTTCAAATGACTTGCAACTGGTTTCCCTCACAAAAGTCCATTAAAGTAATGACATCATTTGTCCAGAACAAAAATACAGATACTTGGAATTGCATATTAGTTTGATCAAAATCTCACAAGCAAGCAATCATGGCAGGTAAAATCTAAATAAATACTACAATAAGGCAGCTATATTCCTCCTAAAAGATCTTGTGCTAAAAGCAGGTACTTGGCTACTTTAAACATACCATTTTATAAGTTGTTAATGCCATGAACTATGATACTTCCACTCCAGTTACATCCTAACGGGAGTCTGAATTCACAGTCATCATAAAATCTAGCTAATGAATCTCTTTCCTCGCCACTCCAAATAATATACAGAATTTTATACCCTTCAAACATTCACATGAGGCGTGAGCTCGAGAAGACAAACTATGATCTTTACAGCACCCAAAGCATAGAACAAATTGACTATTTGAGCCAAAAAACAGCTACATGTAGACATTCCAAGGTAATCCTTATTCACACCATAGCAAATCAAAAAATGAGACAAACCTGGACTATCTCCTTCTTCTTGTGAACCTCTCCTTTAGGAAGTGGAACATACTCTTCTGCCTCAAGATCAAATTCTGTGGCAAAAGCATCACTCCTGCCCACTCTTTTAACTGCTCCACTGTTTGATTCAATGTAAATGACATCACCAACAGCTACCTGCACATATATAATGGAAGCAGGAGATATCAACAGAGAAGAATAAGCTCCCTTTGCATAATAAGCATATACAATACCGATACTAAAGTAAATTAAAGACTAAATGCAATTTCCTCAATGACTACTTAGAGCGTGATTAATAAGAATGACATGAAAGTTGAATGAATTTAATCAAGATAAATATGTGTCAATCTAGATTTCACACGTCAGATGTTAAGAAAGAGGGCAATATTGTAGATTTTCATCATCCTTGAGCCGAGCATCTCTCGGAAACAACCTCTCTACCTACCAAGGTAAGGGTAAGGTCTGCGTACACACTACCCTTACCAGACCCCACTACATTGTGTAGGCTGTTGTATCCTGTTTTTTAAACGTATTAAAAGTTTTGATACTTCGCTGTCAGATATGTTGCAGAACTTACCTTCTCTTTAATTATGGCATCATATATCGTGGGGTCAAGCTTCAACTGTTTGGTACCTTTGACAGTTTTTAACCCAATTACAACATGGCTAATGCTTTTACCATATCCACCTGTCACACTCTCACCCTCTTCTGGAGATAGTTCAGTCACCTACATTAGAAGAGAAAATTAAAAAATGATCAACTTCACAACATATTAACCATTGCAGAATTATTGTGTCAATGACCAGCAAAAATGAAACCACAAATGAGAAAGACTATGGACTTGCCTCTCCTTCATAAACTTCCTTATTTTCCTTCATACGGAGACCAATAGCTCGCCGAAAGTTTTCCATTAAGACCTCAGTTTTCTTCACTTCTGATGAATACACTTCGGATCCAACCATTGGACAAAATGGAACCTGCAATATAGGAGTCAATGCCACCAATTATGACACAGGCTATATTTTGGATTTGCTAACCCTAATAAAATTTTAAGAAAAATACCCAAACATCTCACATATTATCAATGTTCAATCAATCACCCTAAACTAGTTGCGATTGGCTATTTAAATCATTGAATCCTATAAACTAATGCTTCTATTTAAATCAAGAACCAAAGAGTACAAAGAATGCACCTTGCTTCCAAGGTCTTGTGATATACCAAGAGCAAGAGCTGTCTTCCCCGTACCAGGCGGACCAGCTAGCAGTAAAGCCCGCCCAGCCATTTTCTTTTCGCGTATCATATCCACCACAAGCCCCGCAGCTTCTCTGGCTGCTGCCTGACCTACAAACCCAGCGGCCAATGGTAGTGGTCTCCCATTTGGCTACCATATAACACAAAATGTCACATTTAATCACCCATTTGTTAGCAAAAAAGTACACATATACACGAAACTTAAACATCAAATGCAAGAAAGTATTTGGTAACTAAAGAACCAGCACAAGATAACAAATTCAGTGAAATATGGAAGCAAAGTCTAAACACCCTCAGTACTAAACTCCCCAAAGAGTCCAAAAAATTTCCTAAAGAAACAATATATCACCTTTATGCAAATTTAACACCAAAACTAAAAAAAAAAAAAACATAACCCACACACCAAATAAAGCAAGTTAACCCAGAAAAAAAAATTCCTAAAAGGTCAAAACAATACACGGAGATGAAATGGGGTTGGGTAGAACCAGCAAAAGATATCAGCTTTATGCAAATTTTAACACCAAAACTCAAAAACCCACAAATCAAAACACCAAATAAAAACAAATTGACCCGATTTTCCACTAAAAGATCAAAAAAAGTACACAGAGGCGAAGAGGGGTTTAAGGTAAAAGAAGAAGTTACCTCAAGACCAAGGCCTTTAATGTGAGTATGAGTAGCAATTCTCTGATTCTTTATTGTTGATTGTACCTCTTCTATCTTCATAATTTCTTCCTCTTTATGTGTCTCCTTCTTTCTTCTTCTTTTTCGTGTTGCTGTCTGGGTTTAACGGAAGCTTTTCTATGGAGGCGATATGAGGTTTTGAAGAGGCAAAATTGTAATGTGCTAAGAAAAACCCAAATTGTTTTCAATTATTTCAAATAAACCCTCTTTGTTCCAAGAAAAGTGTCAATTAAATCCTTTTAGGCTACTTCCTTATTTCAAATTTTATTTTCTATATTGCCTTGGGGCAAATTGGACG
>JAKWJD010001259.1:0-47887 GCA_027705065.1 Solanum peruvianum | reverse complement strand
TTTCGTGAATTATGGCCTGAAAATCCCTCTTTCTCCTTCTCTATCACCTTTAAACATGTTCAAACATAACCTCTCATTATTCAACTAGTTATGACTCAAAAAATACCGCATTTTCACTATGTTCACATGCTTTTTTTAAAAAAAACAATTCTTACATTTTTCAGTCTTTTAATTTTAATTCTTCTTTTCTTCTTATTTTATTCTTTCTTTATATGGAGGGGTTCCATATTTTTTACAAAAGTCCAACAAAGGGGGAATTATTTTTCACCGCTTGACTTTCCTTTTTTTTTTCACCACAACACCAACTTTTGATTTTGGCCTAAGTTAGAATTTCAAACATTCCAATACTTCATAAAGGTTTTAGGTGGTGGGATAAAAGAGGTAAAAATTGCTTATCTTTATCTCAAAAGAGGGCATGCTCAAAAGTGGCAAAGATAGATTCACACTTCTCACAAGGTTCGTAGCAAAGAGTTATATTGTCAATTTTGGTTCACTCGTCAAAATTCACGCCTAAGATAGTTTCATTTTCAATTCAATAAATCAAGTGGACCTACGGGGCAAGTTCTAGGTCTCATCAAGTATAATGTCAAGATGCATAACAAAAAAAGGGATTGATACAAATATTAAAAAAGACTCCACCCATTCTATCTAGACACAATACCATTCATAAGAGACTTATTCGACAACCAACTAGTCATAAGGAGATGATAACAAATCACATATTGCATATGTAACTTAGCTGCCTCATCGTAGCTTCAAAACCAATATTCACATTAAAACAATCCGCCACAAGCAAAGAACATCCACAACACAATTCACCAAACAAGATATATATCAAAACCTATATTCTCAATATTCACATAACTATCATCAGAACTAGTATACACAAAACAACCTACTAGAGGTAGGTATGGATATACCTCAACCACCCAAAATAATTTGCAGTTTTCCTCAAATGCAAATTAACGAAATAGTGTATAAAAAGATAACAATGAGGGAGGGTAAAATTTAATCCTTTCAGGTTAAGCTTGGAACAAAGTTTGCACCTCCGTCACTCCATCTGTTGGCGAATCAATGCTCATTGTCTCTACAATAATGGACCTACCAGGCTAGGCATCCATGTCATGCCCCGAGCCTATACCCTGGATGTGACTAACACTTGATAGTCATTGCTGGCCCCAAGAGAACCCTTGGTGTTGCTTACTTACTCCATGGAATCAAAACATAACTTTAAGGAGATATAAAGCTTAGCCAAAATGGCAACTTATATATTGACATCTGAAATGATAATGCAACGACAACTTAAATACTAATTATCTATGAATCCTTAAAAAAACAGGGATGTCTTGAACCCCCGATCATCCTACCAACTAAAATTTTGAGGGAAAATGATTACAAAAAATAGTCCTTTGAAATTAAAAGAGGCTCGTGTACTGACTTTAATTGCTCAACATGATTAACAAAGCGCTCGATGATGATCCTAGTTACCTACGTTCGCATCATAAAATAATGAAAGCGAACTAGAATACGTACATTGAATGTATGAGTATGAGAGATGAACTTGAAAAGAATATGAAAGAAAAACTTACTTGTACTCATCTCAACTCATTAAAACTTAACTCATTATAAAGCAATAAAAAACTTTTAAAATAATGGAAAACACCTTAGTTCATTGATGAAAATACATTAATAAACCCTATTTTACTTATAAAATAAAGTAATATAGTTTCTGCGAGAGATTTTTAAACCAAAGAACCACAAATATGATCCTAATTGGTGATACAATGACGTGCCCACACTGAACGAAATTTCCTATACGTTGCAGCCATATAGAACGCTTTAACTAAGTTCAATGCTAGAACGAACAGTTAAAAATTCATCTAAAAAGTATGATCATCGATTACCAATGATGCCTTCGTGGTTTATGGAGACTTGAGCTAATATAAACTCGTATACACACATATGTTCTCAATACTACTCCCAAAATATACATAGATCTTATGTTTACAAGAAACTTCTTTATTTGGTTTGAGATACTCGCTTAAAACATACCTTAAACTCTCTCTAGGAATCTAACAAAGTAAAATTTGAAAACCATTAAATTAAGGCAATCTATATACAATTCTATCATAATCTATACATAATTTAATAGCCCAGTACAATCTACACAAGAATTCACTAATATCAAGTCATGATCAATTCACCCACATTAAAGACAAAAATAGATATTTTGTGTATCACATAGGTTATAAAGATTTTGATATAAAAATATTCAATTAACATCAATTATATCATAAATCATTGATTAAAATCATTTTACGTAAGAACCCATGGCTAGAAGTCAAACTAGAAGAATTCATATTTTCAATCATCGTTGAAAACCATTGGAATTAACTCGTTGAAATAAAGAGAATTCAAGTATGAAACACGATACCTTAATTGAGGAAAACTCCATGCTATTTGGAGAAGAAATAACTTGAGAATTCACTTTCTACATAGAGTTTGTTTGGCCTCCAATGGAGATTTGAGAGATTTTGGAAGAGAAGATGTGTTTTTTTGATTTTTTATTTCTTATCGCGTAATGGGGTTTTCTTTTGGGAAAGGAGTTAAATAGTAATTTAAAAATGTCTATAACCGACTCCCAAGGTACCCAAAACACCGTCACATCAATTGGATCTATTTAGACAAGTCAAACATTACTTTAATTTTTCGAATTATAATCGGGAAACAAGTCCGCGTCGCGGAGGTGTTCCCACAAGATTTTTGAAAATAAATTCTTAGACAAGAGAGTCCACTTTATGTCCGCCAAGGAGGAAATTTTTTTTTCCTTGATGACGTAAGTACGCGAAGCGGACTGGTTCCACCAATGAATAACAGGCTGCTTTGCTGCCTTGGGCAGCTTGCTAGCCCAAGGTTGGGTCCTTCTCAAGGACACCTAGGGAGCTCCTTGGGGAGTCTTACATGGATGTTTTGACCCAAAATCGATTCGTTTAGACGTAAGGATTGTCACAATTTATTTTAGACTCCAAAAACACCTGAACATGCAAAGGCACACTAGAACTCACAAGCACCTCTAAAGACTAGCTTTCAAACGTCTTGGATGTTTCACTTTCAAACTCATCCAAAGTCAACACACTGACTTCTTACACTAAAATTATATCATTTTAAGACCTTATAATCCGATGACACACATGTTAGGCTCTAGCTTAACCTAATTTATTTTAGGGTCGTTACATGTGTGTCCCATTCCACTACCTAAACGTTTAGAACTTCTCCAACGCTAGAACATTTCCCACATGATGAGAATAGGCATTAACCTACATAGACAATACTATCTAGGCATGGAATCTTGAGTCAACCTACTCCAATAGAGGGTGTTCTAATTTCCAAGGGTAGAACTAGGACACATCCCATGTAGGCACATGGTTAAGGAATAAAAAGGATTTTTTTTGTACTCTAGTCTCCTTCTAAAGTAGGATACTACCCATATCATATTCTCTCGGTTCATAGCCTTGTTTCTCATAGAGCGATTTCAATCACATAAAGACATATGAAAGGGTACCATATCTTAGTCATTACGTAACCATAATGCCCTACCAAAGATGGGTCCACTAGGGCTTCTACTCAATGGTCAATTAGGATATGCCAATGACTTTCTTAGAGATTGTTTCATCAACCTATCCCTAAGTACACCATTCACACAAGAAGGATAAAATTACGACTTTCAAATTCAAGGATATCTTAACCGTCTTTATACATAGAAGATGCTATGTATTTTTCATGATTAGAAGGGAACCATCTTAGGTCTACCGATCCTATACATTCATGAAACATTCATCCATACGAATACATGGCAAAGCCTACTAAATCAAGATGATCATAGGAACATAATTATCATGTATCAAGAAGAGAGACATAGTCTACAAATAAAGGCACACACATGGTCATCATCATCATGTCACATTTACTTCAATAGTCATGTATCATGTAGGAACAACCAAGTCAACCTAACAACATACACAAACAATATAACTAGAGACATCACCTTAGTCCATCATGATCACACATAATGAACTAGGTGAATAACCTCACATATACATATACACATAATCCTTCACGTTGATTATATACGAGCTATAACATGATAAGACCTCAATTTACTAAATTATGTCGAGGCCATGTTCATCACTATTATTACACATAAGAACCGCCACATCAAATTTCACATACCAATCAGCACAACTACACAGTATAAAATGAATTAGGTCAACTTACAACCACTCAATCATTATCATCACCCATATTTTGTCTTCTCAACCACTTCAATTTACAAAGGCTCTTACCAATAGAAATATACATTAATCCAAACCAATAATCAAAATAATGCAATTGTTCTAAAAAGATACCATATGAAAATCCTTAAATTGAGTCATACTATAAAGAATTCTAACATGATCTTTACATAATTCCATAGCCCAGCATAATCTACAAAATAACACAAAACCATTAAACCTTAACCAAATCACCCACATTACAGACAAAAGTAGGAAATTATGATTTGCATGGGTTCATACAGATTTTTATCTTAAATCATTATATTAACCTTATTTTAACAATAATTATATGATTCAAATCATTTTATGCAAGAATCTATGGCTAGAATTCAAAATAGAAGATTTCATGTTTTTGATCATCTTTGAAAACCATTGACATGGACTCCTTGAAAGAAAGAGGATTCAAGGATAAAACACCATAAGTCAATTTAACATTAGGACACTGGATTGGTGGAGAAAAACATGGAAAAGATGGCTTCTTTCTCTAAGCTTCAAAGCTTCTATAATCGAGTTTTTGAGAAAAATAATCGAGAAGTTTTGTTTTAAGTTGAGGTTTTAGATTTCATTTGTAACATTTGGGCTTTTAAAAGGTTCAATAATTGTCAATAAAAGGTTCACGAAGTACCCAAAAATATCCCTGCACTTACTGGACCATTTAACAAATTCAAATTTGACTTCAAAATGACATGACCAAATCTGGAAGTCATTGCGTGTCGCGATGTCACCCCCAATTCTTGGTTTTGCAAAATTTTGAAACAAAATGGTTCGCGATGGTCCGTCATTCCAGGGAATTTTTTTTCCCTTTTTGTGTGGCAAGAGCGATGCGTAGACACTGAAAAAATCTTGGCTGGTTCGGCAACTTTCTTGGCCCAAGTTTTGGTCCTCCTTGGGGACGATTAGGCTGGTCCTCGGGGCATCATTATATGAAGCTTTGACCCTACATATGACTCTTTAGGTACAAATGTCATCCCCACAGATTTTACACACCAAACAATACATTAAAATAAGCACAACATACAACGTCACTCAAGCATTTTTAAACTACTAAACGTCATTGACGTTCTAAGACATTTTACTTTTAAAATATTCCAAACTTCTCAAACTTAATTCAAACACTATAATTAAACATTTTAAGATATTCTAAACTCTTGACACACATGTTGGAATATCGTTTAACCTAGTTAATTTTTAGGGGCGTTACATTCTTCCACTTTGATAACATTCGTCCTCGATTGACACTTGCTTCACTTTAAACACATTCAAGAGTAACTCAAGACTATTAGGTCATAACAATACTCCATCATATACAATACAAATATCTATGAAGAATATAAACTCCATATAACAAGAGAATCAAAACACAACAAACAAGCAGGAACTTCATCTACAACTAATCATGCCATAAGGCTCACATCTTTCATTTCATAATAGGAGGAACTTCCTTCTCAACATTAATTAATGCTCATATAAATCATTTCTATGCGGCTTACAACAATTTCGCATGTAAACATAATTTAGTAAAATTTTCAAATACTTTACAGTGAAGTTATCTTACTAAATCACTAATACAACATTTAAGCAATTCATTATAAAGGCATGATAATATGAGAGAAAAATCACATAAACTTTTTTTTCATGCATAAACATAACTTCATGAAAATCACAATGGAAGGAGGCAAATGATATTCATTTTAACTTAAGACTCCTGAACAACCCAAATCGGGGACGCGACTGGCAGCCACATTTACCCTCCTATGTGAGCGAACCAACCCATCTAAACCTTAACATTTCAAGATATATCAACAGGAAATAATGCGGAAGACTTAAACTCATTAATAAAACAATTCAAAAATATTATTATTATCCCCAAAATCTGGAAGTCATCATCACAAGAACATCTATCCTCAAATTACTAAACTAAAAACGTCTAAGAAGCTAAAACAAATAAAAGCTAGTCCATGCCGGAAGTTCAAGGCATCAAGACTCGAAGAAGAAGATCAAGTCCAAGCTAACACATTAGCTCACCCTGAATTTCCGAAGGTAGTGAAGACTGGCTAGATCTACTGTTGAGTTGAAGTTGACGGAATGTTTGCTGCATTCCACAAATAACAAAGAAGAAAACGTAAAAGTAGGGGGTCAGTACAACCATAAGTACTGAGTAAATATCATCGGCCAACTCAAAATAGAAGATAATATATATCAAGTAATATTATAAATCAACTATAAACTCAACATGTAGCAACAACAAGGACTATAATCATCAACAAGTACCATCAAGTTCATCCATGAGGACTCAAGCCTCAATACCATACTCATTTTTGGGAATTTAGTTCATTATGTTGAGTATATTTATCATAATTCCAGATTCATTATCTTTCTTCCTCTTGTGTCGGTACGTGACACTCCGACCCCCTACCACTATGTGTCGGTACGTGACACTCCGATCCCCTAATTCTACGTGTCGGTTCGTGACACCCGATCCCCTATATGTGTCGGTACGTGACACTCCGATCCCCTATATGTGTCGGAACGTGACACTCCGATCCCCTATATGTATCGGTACGTGACACTCCGATCCCCTAATTCTACGTGTCGGTTCGTGACACCCGTCCCACTAATACGATGTGTCGGAACGTGACACTCCGATCCACTAATACTATGTGTCGGAACGTGACACTCCGATCCACTAATACTATGTGTCGGAACGTGACACTCCGATCCACTAACCTATGTGTCGGAACGTGACACTCCGATCCACTAACCTCATTCTATCCGTTCATCAAGACTTCTCTATACCAAGGCATCACCAATCCCATTACTTTAATTCATCAAGCCTTCTTTTATACCAAGGCATCTTCATTAATAACATAGATTAAAGTTTCTTTCAAGATTTGGGATTCAATGGTTTTCATCATGCTTGTTTTATCAAAATCACATAATCATATTCATGCAAGCATACAAATAAGCATATAGACAGGTTTACAATACCACCAATACATATCATTCACTATTAAGAGTTCACTACGAATATCGTAAAAACCATAACCTACCTCCACCGAAGAATTTGATCAAGCAAGCAATTTCCCAAGCTTTGTTTCTTCTTCTCGTTTATCCTCTCTCGCAATTCGTTCCTCTTCCCTTTTCTTGTTCTTTCAAATTTTCTTATTCAAACCCTCTTTCTTTTACCCTAATTAATGTATAATTAAGTGTAAAAGATGACAATAATACCCCACTAATTAACTTAAGTTACCTCTTTTAGCCCCCAAGTAATTAGACTTATTAATATTAACCCTCTAACTTTATAATTAAGGAAAGAATAGTCCAAAGCGTCCCTTAAAAACTTAACCAGAAATCCAACTCCAACTGGGATTACGCAACCTGTGACGGGCCATCGTGCCTGCGATGGTCCGTCACGAAGGTCGTCGCAAGGACCAGAACTCCATTTTTCACTAAGGAGTCTGTGACGGTCCGTCACACCTGTGACGGTCCGTCCTGCCATTCCGTCACGAAGTTCAGAGAGTCGATTTTCAGTACCCAATTTCAGAATTTCTAAGTGTTCTGAAACGAGACCCTGCGACGGTCCGTTGTGCCTGTGACGGTCCGTCGTGGGGTCCGTCGTTTTAGCCACTTTTTCCAGAAATAAAATCTGCTGCTCAAAATGACTAAACAAGTCGTTACAATAGATACCAATTTACCCATCGTTCGTCCTCGAACGATCACAAGAAGAAAAACAAGGGCGAGAAGGAGTACGTGAATCATTAAACAGATGTGGGTATTTTTCTTGCATATCTGCCTCCTTCTCCCAAGTGGCTTCTTCAACCGGTCGATTCTTCCATTGCACCTTGATGGATGCAATCTCCCTTGACCTCAACTTGCGAACTTCTCTATCTAAAATAGCAACAGGCTCCTCCTCATAAGACAAATTTTCATCAAGCGAAACTGAATCCCAACAGATAATGTAGTTTCCATCCCCATGGTATCTCTTCAACATAGACACATGGAATACCGGATGCACTCCGGACAGCCTGGAGGCAAGGCTAACTCATAAGCCACCTCCTTTACTCGCTAAGTACTTCGAAGGGACCAATATACCTTGGGCTTAGTTTACCTTTTTACCAAACCGCATCACCCTTTCATTGGTGAAACTTTCAACAAGACTTGTTCACCCTCCATGAACTCTAAGTCTCTAACCTTTCGATCTGCATATTTTTTTGCCTACTTTGCGCCGCTAGAAGCTTTTCTTGAATAGACTTCACTTTCAGTAATGAATCCCTCAAAAGATCAGTACCCCAAGGTAACCTCGAATGCATCAAACAACCAATGGGAGACCTACATCTCCTACCATACAATGCTTCAAATGGAGCCATATCAATGCTTGAGTGATAGCTATTATTGTATGAAAACTCCGCTAAGGGTAAGAAGCTATCCCAATGGCCACCAAACTCTATCACACATGCACGAAGCATATCTTCCAACACTTGAATCGTTCGCTCAGACTGACCATCGGTCTGAGGATGGAATGCGGTACTAAGGTCCAACCTAGTACCCAATTCCGCATGCAGTGTTTTCCAAAATTTAGAAGTAAACTGTGTACCTCTATCTGATATGATGGAGAGTGGGACTCCATGCAACCGAACCACCTCCGAGATATAGATTTTTGCTAACTTTTCTGCATTATAAGTCACCTTGACCGGAATGAAATGAGCAGATTTAGTTAACCTATCAACAATCACCCAAATTGAGTCATACTTACACATCGTCTTTGGAAGACAACCACGAAGTCCATTGCGATTCTCTCCCATTTCCATTCAGGAATGGGCATTCTTTGAAGTGTTCCTCCGGGCCTCTGTTGTTCATACTTTACTTGTTGACAGTTTGGACATTTGGCAATAAAGTCAACAATATCACGCTTCATTCTACTCCACCAAAAGTGTTGCTTTAGGTCACGATACATCTTGGTTGCACCCGGATGTATAGAATACCTTGAACTATGAGCCTCTGTCAAAATAGTGTCGATCAAATCATCGATGCGGGGTACACATACCCTTCCCTTAATCCTCAACACACCTTCATCATCGATTGTTGCTTCCTTAGCCTCTCCTTGCAATACTTTATCTCGAATCCGGATTAATTTCTCATCATCAAACTGCTTCCCCTTAATCTTGTCAAGGAAGGAGGATCTTGCCTCCACACAAGCTAACAATCCTCCCTTCTCATTTACTTCTAACCTCATAAGGTCATTAGCCAAAATCTGCACTTCTCTAGCCAATGGGCGTCTAGAAGCTTGGAAATGAGCTAGACTTCCCATGCTTCCCGCCTTTCTACTTAAAGCATCTGCTACAACATTCGCCTTCCCCGGATGATACAAATAGTGATGTCGTAGTCCTTCAGTAGTTCCATCCATCTCCTCTGTCTCAAGTTCAAATCTTTCTGAGTAAAGACATACTGAAGGCTACGATGATCCGTGTAGACCTCACACTTAACTCCATATAAATAGTGCCTCCATTGCTTCAATGCAAATACTACCGCGGCCAATTCCAAGTCATGCACTTTTAATTGTCTTGAAGCATAAGCAATCACGTTCTTCTCTTGCATTAGCACTGCACCCAAACCCGAATAGGATGCATCACAATAGACAATGAAATTCTTACCTTCCACTGGCAAGGTAAGGATAGGCGCGGTAGTCAACAAAGTCTTGAGTTTCTGAAAGCTTTCCTCACACTCATCCGACCATACAAATGGAACATTTTGCTTAGTCAAGTTCGTCAATTGGGAAGCAATGGAAGAGAACCCCTTGACAAATCGACGGTAGTAGCTAGCTAACCCAACAAAGCTCCTTATTTCTGACACGTTAGTGGGTCTTACCCAATTCTTCACTGTCTCAATCTTAGATGGATCTACCATCACTCCATCCTTAGAAACCACATGCCCCAAGAAGGACACTGCATCTAGCCAAAACTCACACTTAGAGAACTTGGCATAAAGCTTTTTCTCCCTCAACATTTCCAATACAATTCTCAAATGCTCCTCATGTTCTTCTTGCTTTTAGAGTAATCAGTATATCATCAATAAATACGATAACAAAGAGATCCAAATATGGCTTAAAAATCCCATTCATCAGGCTCATGAAAGCAGCGGAGGCATTTGTAAGACCAAAAGACATCACTACAAATTCATAATGCCCATACCTAGTCCGAAAAGCAGTCTTTGGCACATCTGTTGCCCGTATTTTCAATTGATGATAACCGGATCTCAAGTCAATCTTAGAGAAGACACAAGCACCTTGTAATTGATCGAATAAGTCATCAATGCGAGGAAGGAGGATACTTGTTCTTAATAGTTACCTTGTTCAACTGTCGGTAGTCTATGCACATCCGAAAACTCCCATCCTTCTTCTTCACAAACAAAACCGGAGCACCCCAAGGAGATGCACTTGGTCTAATGAAGCCTTTGCTCAACAACTCTTGAAGTTGGGCCTTTAACTCTCTTAACTCCGCGGGAGCCATTCTATACGGGGGTATAGAAATGGGGCGAATACCCGGTTCAAGATCAATACAGAAGTCAATGTCCCTATCTGGTGGCATACCAGGAAGATCTGCAGGGAACACATCCAAAAACTCGCGGACTACTGAAACCGACTCAATCGAGGGTACTTGAGTAGTGTCATCCTTGAGATGTGCCAAGAAAGCTAAACACCCTTTACTAACCATTTTCTTAGCACGAAGAAAGGATATGATACGCATCGGATTGGAAGTGTAGTCCCCCTCCCACACTAACGGGTCTGTCCCAGGCTTGGCTAACGTCACTGTGTTAGCATTACAATCCAAGATCGCAAATTGCGGAAAAAGCCAAGTCATACCCAGAATTACATCAAAATCAACCATTTCTAGGATAACCAAATCTACATAAGTGTTGCTCTCCACAAAGTTCACCAAACAAGACCTATATACCTTTTCAACTACCACAGACTCACCCACCGGAGTAGAAACACGAATAGGCATATCAAGTAAATCACAATGTAAATTTAGACCATTAGCAATGAGGAAGATACATAAGAAAATGTGGATCAGGGATCAAACAATACAGAAGCCATGCAATCACAAACCAGAAGATTACCTGTGATGACAGCATCAGATGTCTCCGCCTCCGATCTCCCAGGGAAAGCATAACAATGGGCCCTTTCGTTTGTTTGTCCGTTGCCCCTACCATGTTGTGATGTAGTGGCTCCAGTTTGCCCATCACCTCGGCCGTTTTGGTGACCACCATTTCCTCGACCACCACGTCCTCCAGAAAACGGCCTCTACCATGACCAACTCTACCTCTAGCTATTGGGGGTCTGTAACTTTGTTTGGACAATTCCTCCTAATATGTCCAACTCCCCACATCCATAACACTCTCTGGAGTCAGGCATAGGTCTCTCGGAGTAGTGTTGACCGTTCTGAGGTGGACCCCCAACTACAGTCTGTAGTGAAGACTGAATTGGTCGAACTGAGTAACCTCCGGAACTTTGTCCTCTAGAGTAAGAACCATTAAACTCACCTCTCCTTCGAAACCTTTTTGATGTCGATGTCGGGTGAAGTCATCTGGCTTCACTCCTTCCACCTCTATCACAAAGTCTACCACTCTTGGAAGGATTTTGCCGTAGCCGCTACCTGTAAGGCTGAAATCCGCAATTCTGACCTCAACCCCTTCACAAAACGGCGAATCCGTTCTTGTGGACTGAAACAAAGTTGGGTGGCATACCTGGATAATGCACGGAATTTGGCCTCATATGCGTTAACTGTCATCCTACCTTGCTCTAGACTCAAGAACTCATCCCTTTTTCTATCTCTCAAAGTCCTTGGGATATACTTTTCCATAAACAAGCTAGAGAACGATGCCCAAGTCATAGGCGGTGCCTCTGTTGGTTGACACTCAACATGTGACCGCCACCACATTTTGGCGTTCCCTTGAAGCTGATAACTCACGAACTCAACACCGAACCGCTCCACTATACCCATCTTATGTAGTAGCTCATGGCAGTCAACCAGAAAATCATAAGCATCCTCAGATTCAGCACCCTTGAAAACTGGAGGTTTCAATTTCAAGAACTTACTGAAAAGTTCATGCTGATCATTTGTCATTATAGGCCCAATAGTCAGACGTGGGAACGTGCCTATGTCCAATGAGGCATCCATATGAGGAGCCATAGTAGCCGCATGTCGTATCTCTGAAACCGGAGGTGTTGGTGCAGAAACCACTGTAGGTGCCTGACCCTGATCAGATAACCCGCTAAGATAAGCAAGAACCTGATTGATCATCTCTGGGGTAGGTTGGGGTGGCATTTCCTCATTCTGCACTTGTTCATTCTCCCCATCCTCCCCTCTCTTACTACTTCCTCAGTCAGTGGAGGAGTCATGCCCTAGTATCAGATGGGCTAGGTGCTCGTCCTCTTCCTCTAGAGGACGTCCTCCCACGACCTCGACCATGGCCTCTTGTCGCTGTTCTTCCTCGAGCCACAGCCCCAGTGGCTGGCTCAGACGTTTCTTGCCGTGCCGTTGTTGCTGCTGGTACGGTCGTTGCTCTAGTTCTAACCATCTGCGAAATAGAGTGAAGATGGTCAGATACCAATTCGTATCACCTAGATACCAATTGGACTCAAGTAGTAGCACGAAAGAAAGAATGAAAGAATGGAATTTTCCTAAAGCCCTATAGCCTCTCAAAGAAAAGTAAAGGCGTCCCCCTACGTTCCTTAAGACTCTACTAGACCTGTTCTTGTGTGATGAGACCAACGAACCTAATGCTCTGATACCAAGTTTGTCACGACCCAAATTGGGGACGCGACTGGCACCCACATTTACCCTCCTATGTGAGCGAACCAACCCATCTAAACCTTAACATTTCAAGATATATCAACATAAAATAATGCGGAAGACTTAAAGTCATTAATAAAACAATTCAAAACTATTATTGTTATCCCCAAAATCTGGAAGTCATCATCATAAGAACATCTATCCTCAAATTACTAAACTAAAAACGTCTAAGAAGCTAAAACAAATAAAAGCTAGTCCATGCCGGAAGTTCAAGGCATCAAGAATCGAAGAAGAAGATCCAGTCCAAGCTAGACGCATTAGCTCACCCTGAATTTCCGAAGGTAGTGAAGACTGGCTAGATCTACTGTTGAGTTGAAGTTGACGGAATGTTTGCTGCATTCCACAAATAACAAAGAAGAAAACGTAAAAGTAGGGGGTCAGTACAACCACAAGTACTGAGTAAATATCATCGGCCAACTCAAAATAGAAGATAATATATATCAAGTAATATTATAAATCAACTATAAACTCAACATGTAGGAACAACAAGTACTATAATCATCAACAAGTACCATCAAGTTCATCCATGAGGACTCAAGCCTCAATACCATACTCATTTTTGGGAATTAAGTTCATTATGTTGAGTATATTTATCATAATTCCAGATTCATTATCTTTCTTCCTCTTGTGTCGGTACGTGACACTCCGATCCCCTACCACTATGTGTCGGTACGTGACACTCCGATCCCCTAATTCTACGTGTCGGTTCGTGACACCCGATCCCCTATATGTGTCTGTACGTGACACTCCGATCCCCTATATGTGTCGGAACGTGACACTCCGATCCCCTATATGTGTCGGTATGTGACACTCCGATCCCCTAATTCTACGTGTCGGTTTGTGACACCCGTCCCACTAATACTATGTGTCGGAACGTGACACTCCGATCCACTAATACTATGTGTTGGAACGTGACACTTTGATCCACTAATACTATGTGTCGGAACGTGACACTCCGATCAACTAACCTATGTGTCGGAACGTGACACTCCGATCCACTAACCTCATTCTATCCGTTCATCAAGCCTTCTCTATACCAAGGCATCACCAATCCCATTACTTTAATTCATCAAGCCTTCTTTTATACCAGGCATCATCATTAATAACATAGATTAAAGTTCTTTCAAGATTTGGGATTCAATGGTTTTCATCATGCTTGTTTTATCAAAATCACATAATCATATTCATGCAAGCATACAAATAAGCATGTAGACAGGTTTACAATACCACCAATACATATCATTCTCTATTAAGAGTTCACTACGAATATCGTAAAAACCATAACCTACCTCCACCGAAGAATTCGATCAAGCAAGCAATTTCCCAAGCTTTGTTTCTTCTTCTCGTTTATCCTCTCTCTCAATTCGTTCCTCTTCCCTTTTCTTGTTCTTTCAAATTTTCTTATTCAAACCCTCTTTCTTTTACCCTAATTAATGTATAATTAAGTGTAAAAGATGACAATAATACCCCACTAATAACTAAGGTTACCTCTTTTAGCCCCCAAGTAATTAGACTTATTAATATTAACCCTCTAACTTTATAATTAAGGAAAGAATAGTCCTAAGCGTCCCTTAAAACTTAACCAGAAATCCGACTCCAACTGGGATTACGCAACCTGTGACGGGCCGTCGTGCCTGCGACGGTCCGTCACGAAGGTCGTCGCAAGGACCAGAACTCCATTTTTCACTATGGAGTCTGTGACGGTCCGTCACACCTGTGACGGTCCGTCCTTCCATTCCATCACAAAGTTCAGAGAGTCGATTTTCAGTACCCAATTTCAGAATTTCTAAGTGTTCTGAAACGAGACCCTGCGACGGTCCGTCGTGCCTGTGACGGTCCGTCGTGGGGTCTGTTGTTTCAGCTAGTTTTTCCAGAAATAAAATCTGCTGCTCAAAACGACTAAACAGGTCGTTACATGAAAAAAAAGCAACCTACTACTATAACATTATAACTCTCAAGCTTGAATAGAATAAAATAGAAGAGACAACAATTCACAACCCTGCTACTCATTATAACCCCACTTATAAGGAACCCATTAAAACTCAAGAGTGAAAACTATAAGTTATCAAAATCTTCATCCAATCTGGTCTTAGCTTGGAGAACATAGAATGGATTCCTCTTTGGTGCACCATCATCCGGAGAATTAAGAGGAACTTTTTTGACCTATTTTGCTCTAGCCGCATTAGTAGGACAATTTGTCACATTATGACCATCCTTACCAAGTGAAAAACAACTACTGTTATCAGCTAGACACTTACCGGTTCTTCCCACAAGAAGAAGAAGTAGGCTTAATACCTTGAAAACCACCACCTTTTTCAAACTTGACCTTAGGAGCACTAGTCTAATCTTAATTTGGAGTTGTATTATTAAACCTATGTTAGTTTTGCTCATCTGATTACCCCTCTTCAAAATCCTTGGACTCCTCCTATGTTTAGACTCTTGAAAAGTCACATCCATCCTCTCATGGGGAAAGTAGTTTCCTAAGAAAAATTATTTGAAGTATTCCCACTCAATGGGACCTGACTCAACCGGCATGTTGTAATTCCATTTATTGTTACACACTTGACCATTTTCCCTAAGTTCGTATGAAGCCAACTCCACCCTCTCCTTAGAAAGCACCCCATGGCAAAAAAAAAAACCTTGTGCACACTATCTAGAAACTTTTGGGGGTCTTCTCCCACCTAAGCAAAAAGAAGATAGCAATATTCATTGTCAGAAAGTCCTCCAATCTAGAGGTCATTGTATTCCAAAGAGAATTCAACCTAGGCTCAATATCTCTAGTAACTTTAGTCGTCATGGCTGGGTCTAGAGTAAGGAGAGCCTCTCTAATATCCCTATTATTCATGTATGGGGGAGCCATCAGAACCTAATTTCCTTGACCTACTATAGGGACTTGATCACCTCGAGCCCCCTAATCACCACCTTCTCATTAACCCTATGAGCTGGTGTCCTCCTCAAATTCATTCTCCTATAAACATATGAGAAATGATAAAAAAAGAAACTCATAACTTTAAATCTGTATAGCACGAAACAAGAGTAGAGAAGATGGGAAACTTCATCTTCTTGTAGACTCTAGTTCATAGATTTGTCGCAACTCTCACAGATGAACAAGACTCTACTAGACTTTTCTTTTTACGAGACTATGAATCCTGAAAACTACTACATAAGCTTATGCTCTGATACAAAATTTGTACATACCCGAGGGTATACACTAGAAGAAATGGCATCCTCAAGGTGATACATGGCGTACTCTACCTCTCGGAGGTCTTGTACAATCACTTAGACATCATTCATCACATATAAATATGAAAAGCAATGTCGAGTTAAAATATTTTAAAATAATATCTCAAAATGTTTTATAGAAAACATTAGAAATTTTGTAACTCTCATAGTAGATATATTAGACTCACGATTATCATTGGGTCACAACCCATACATCAATAGAATAGAAAGTATCAAAGTCTAATACAATATGGATGATTAGTCGCTTATGTACCTTATTAATGCATGCATGCCTAAATCTGTATAAAATTAGTATAATAAGTCTTTAAATTGTTTAAAATGATTTTTAATGTTTTTCTATGAAGTTTCATGAAGTTTGGAGTTCAAACGCCCAAGAACGTCCAAGGCGTTCGAAAGATAGCCCCTAATACAATTTGGACGTCTTATAGGTATTTGTATTGGATAAAATTTATGTTGAAGGTGTATCACTTGTTAAGGTTCATAATCATTTTAGAAACGTCTGGGTACGAGTTCTAAAGGTCCCCACAAGAGGCCCCAAAAGAAGGACCAAAAGCTGCCTAAGACACTGTCTGGACAGTGTTTATTGACGAACCCACGACGGATCATTGGTCTACCAACATCCCGTCGAGTAGGTATAGTCGAGGTATACATGACTTGGGCAGGTCATAAGCCAATTTTGTCTAATTTTAAGGTAACAGAGTCAAGGCACAGCCCGTCATGGCCTAGACGCCCCGTCATGGCCTCGACGCCCCGTCATTGCCATTGTCAAAGGTGGCCTGCAACTGGTAGCCTGTGTCTGTTTCATTTAATCGGTGAATGGGAAATTCACACCATGTCCTATACTGACCATAATAGGTTTATTTATCTTTTTAATGGTGTATATAAGTTATCAAAAACGTGATCACCCCATTATAGAACTCTCTCACACAATTGAAGCCTTTCTCTTCAAACCTTCATTGTTAGTGAAGCTCAAGAACTGCTTGGATATGGTTTTTCTAAGGTTTTATAATCATGTTTAGAGGTTTTCAACTTGAAAAAGGTATGGTGATCTTAATCGTTAGTTATCTTTTCATCTAGAGAGCCATTCTCAAAGATTTAAAAAGAGAAAAATCTGATCAAACACTTTCTTCTTAACTCTACAATGGGTTCTCTCCTAAACTAATTGCAAAGGCATAATGTGAATGTATTGATGATTATATACTTATCTGTAAGTGTTTTTCAATCCAATTTCATGATGAACCCATGCTCTTTCACTAATATGATTTATCCTTGCATATGCTTTGTGATCTTGAATTGCTGATTGAATTATGATTCTATTACGTTGAAGTGATTGTATATTCTGTTATTTCCATAAATTTATGGTGAATTGATGTTGAAGGATCCATGAGGATCAATGTATGAAGATTTGAACATGAAAAGCCTATGTTTCTACATGTTGCCTTGAAGTCGATTGTGAGAGCGGTTGTGTAGAGTTTTGATTATGTATAAAATGATGTAGATACTGTTTAGGGTGATAAAAGGATTTATTTTGTAGGATAAATCCTTAATTATCAAATTAAAATAGGCTTGCATGAATTGATCTAGATTCCTGTAAGCTATGAAGTCAAAAAGCTAAGTGTGTGATGGATCTCGAATTGTGATTAGATGAAGCATGATTTTCTCTTGATTTCATATCTAATTAGCTACTGCCTGATGATTGTATTGTTTATAAAATATGAATGTTTATCAAAGCCTTATACAGTTCATAGTATTGGTAAAGTATTCTATACTCCAGCAAATCGATAAGCCTAAATGCTTATGTTGTAACCTTAATCTTGAAGGTATGTAATTATGAATAAAATATGGTTAAATACAGGTTTATATACTGACTTATTTTTATAATATGTATGAAATGTGATCTAAAATCAATGCAAGGTAAATTAGCTAATGATCTATGTTATTCTACTTTCCTTGTATGTTGAAGTGTTGTATTATGTTATAGTATAAGCTTTTAGCGACTTGTACATGGTTTCTTATATGTTAAAGTACATTTATATACTTCCATATATATTAATTATTGGTAAAAAAGCGTATTTAACGATGAGGATCAGAGGTTGAGGAGTTGGTAAGAATGCTTATTTCCTCTACTCCTCATCTTCTCTATTCTTTGTAGAAATGTTGATGAAGCCTTGTATGACATTGTGTGGTATGGTACACTTATGGTGGCGGTGTGTACTATATTGTCAATCTATATATGTGTTGACCATGTCTATGAATGCAAATTCATAAATATATGAGCATGTGCTTATGATGGTACAGTGTGAAGCTTATGCGTACTTTCTTATTCTTGTTGTGATCAGTTGTGTAGCAATTCTATGAGCATGTGTATATTCATGTTAGGGTATTCAATAGGTTCTTCGGTTGATGTTTAAAAATAGTCAATGTCCTCTACCCATGTACCCCTTATATGAAAGTTTAAATAGCTAAAGTTAAGAGTCTTGATTATAATGTATATATTGTCTTGTCTCGTATGCTATTATGTGTTGTGTGCTATGTGCTTTGAATTTTAATGTGGTATAAGAAGGTGGATGCCTCAAGATGTTATTGATACCCATTATGTGATCATGTTGGTCAATATACACACACTCTCACTTACATGCATGTTACAAGTAGTATAGGTCATTGTGTGATTAAAGGTAGTTCTCATATTTACTAGTGTCCACTACTATACATGTAAAGTATATGTACGTGAAATATGTTATGTATTCCTTTCTAGGTTAACTTGATAGGTGCACTAGTATGGGCAAGGGTATGGGACCTTGTCTATACATTGCACATGTGTATCTTGAAAGGATAGTCCAAGGTTTGGTTTCTATATATATTAAAGAAAAATATATGAACATGTTATGAATAAGATGTCTATGAATTGATGAAGTATGAATGCGCATAGTATCTTAGTTGGTTTATATGAAAGGATTGCTCATATCGTTATGCCTATACACTTATGCATTGATATATGAACATGTGTGATATTATGGGTTATGTGAAAGGTTTGCTCACATCTATCAATACACCCATACATATGAATGATAATCTAGTCAATAGAGGAGCCTTGAAAGGTGTGATGAAGTGTATCCTAAAGTAGATAGTGCTAATACATACGATATATCCATGTGAAAGGATATTCTCATATGATTTAGGTTGATGAACTCTCATCTATGACCTATGAGCTAAGCATACCAAGGGATGATTCTCCACATCCTATGTTTTTATAAATAAATGTAAATGAAGGCTTTTTCAATAAAGAGAACTTAGCTTAGCACTAAGTGACCTTGTATATGACTGTGTTTCACTTTCCAATGTGGTAAGGTAGGTCGACTATAAATCTCATGGGGTGGATAGTCTTATGACCCAACAAAGGGTGTAGAGTTGATATTTCGATGAATCCACCAAGTTCCATAAAATATGTTTCAAACATAGGATACTAGCTAGTGGATCCACCTCGAAAGCTATGTTTATGATTTGTTCTACTTTGGCCAGTAGACCACCCTTTATCGCTATGGCCTTTTATGACACTTGATTTTATGATTAAAATCACATGGTCTTATGTCGGTTAAGGTTATAGTTTCCCAAAAGTAAAATGGACAATGGAAGTAAATGACTAGAACCATAAATAGAATAACTTAAGGGAGGACACTTAGGATAGGTGGAAGTAATGAACCCATCTAAGCATTGCACAAGTAGCTTCTTAGGAAGTTGTAGAAAGTGTTCTAATGCATGTCACTATGAATGAATTCCTATTGCATGACATTGTAGTTTTTATCTACCTGTTATGAAGATGTGCATGATATAAATCTTTATGCATGATGTTGATCTTGTTGACTATGTGATGAAGGTCTTCACTTAACTATGTCTATTTAGTATTATATTTGTATGATTGTATGTGTTGTCTTGTATAGATGATATGTATGATTTTCCTTGTGGTCCTAAGGTGATACATTGCACCAAGTATCCCTAAAGGATTACTTGGGAGACTAATGAATTAAAAGAAATAGTTCTCTGTAGAGAAGAATGATCTCACTTTAAAGTGACATCCAGTTGGACTTAAATTCTATAAGTTCTTTTCTATGATGTTTTTCCTTTCATTGTGATTCTATTAAGTATGAAAATCATATATATGATATTGATAAATGTTTCATGATTATTTACTCAAAATGGCATGAAGTATGATTCAAAGAAAATGTCCCTTTTAATGTATGTTTTTGCATGGTTTCCATGCTTAGTACATTCTTGTGCTAATCCCATTCTTCTCTACTTTTTACACAAAGTGTGGGTTATGGATGCTTAAAGGATGTCTTGAATGGTGAAGATCTTGATAGGTTATTCCATGCTCAAGGAAAGGAATTCTTAAGTTCAAGGATGTCCTAATGTGTATTTATTTCAAAGTCTTTAAATATTTATAGTTTTGTATTATATCTTAAGGGTCATGTCCCTTGCATATTCTAATGTTGTTGAGTCTAAAATGGCAAAGAGACTTAGGGTCCATATCTGTATTATTATTTATATTTTATGTATATGAAGTAAAATTTCTAGCATATGAGGTGCTATGAAAACTTTTAAATTTTCCGCTAAATTTTCTATGTCGATGCGATGAATGATAACTATGAGATTTTGTAAGACCTCCAAGAGGTCAATTACTCCATGTTACTTATAGGGGTGCTCCCCATACATGACAAACATGGTATCAGAGCATGAGATTTATCAAGTGGTCTTAGGTTCCAAGAGGTCGCATATTGCCACGTCTAGTTGAGTCTTGTATCATTGGTGGTGAGTCGCGACACATCAAATGGTATGAGAGGATTTAGGACTATAGGGTCTCCCTTCTTTATCATTCTCATATCGTGCCATAGAACTTAACTCTATAAGATCTGTCCTTTTGTTTTCTTGTCTGGTGGTCATTTAGATGTGATTGCTTGGATGAGATTGCTCTATGCTTGAGGGAGAAAATGTGAGTTTAAAATATTTATCTTTGTTTTATGTCTTGAGTTACTATGTGTGAGGGTGAATCTTTTCCATATTTAATGATGTATAAACTAACAGCGAGTTGAAGGGTTAACTAGACTTAGGTAGGGGTAAGGGACTCTACCTATGTCTTGCACTAGTTTGCCTTCATACAGACCTTAGGAGATTAATATTATGTATGTGTACGATGATAAATGAAAATGTCCTTATGTGATGATGTATGATGATAAATGAAAATGTCCTTATGTGATTATCTCTATGCTTATATAAACATGTAGATAGCTTAGGGTTCTAAAGATATAGAGTTATACATTCATGAAGTTTATTGATAAGTGGAGTATGGTACTAATTGTAGTTTCTGTTGGGTTAGTTGATACAGAAAGGTTATGTGGCTCTACTTGATCATTGTACATGTTAACCAGATGGGGATTATGATTGGTTATCTTACCTTACTATGTATGAAATATCTCATATTTGATGATGTGATGCCAATTATGGAAATATATGACACCTATGTGAAATATCAAGATATGTCGAATAATCTATGTCATTATATAGTTAAAACATGCTAAATGTTATCGTGGTTTAAATGAATTCTCTTAGATTTTTGTATTGCTATATGGTTTTGTATGATGGTATCCGAATACTAGGATTTGAACTGGGAATTTTTAATAGTTACCTATGGAAGCATGCTATCCTATGAATGTTATCTGATTAAAAGTGTGCATTGCGTTCTTGTGTATATAAGAGATACTTGATAAGTTTCTAGTGTAAATTCCCTTGTAGAGACTTGGTCCTAGTCTTAATGATAGTATGCATGCTTATAAAGGATGAGTTGGTAAAGCTTTGTATCTTACATTTACATGCTTTTCCATCAAATGTCTAAATGTTGCATTTTTGGATATTTGTAAGCATGCTCACTTTAAAGACTAGGCAACTTATTGTAATATGTTTGGAGAACCAACTAAATTGTCCTTTGTTGGATGTTGTTGCAATATGTGTAGAATTGATGAAAATGAACATGATCATGAATGTGGAAAGGAAATTTCCTATTTAGATTGAAGAATGAGAATCTTATAACATGATAAGTCGTTAGAGTTATTTCTAAACTTCTTATTGTGTTATGAACCGCCTTGTTGTTTTCCTCAAATGATGTATGGCCTTAATGTCTGTTGCATTGTAGGAAGGCCTTATGTGAATTCCAGAGTATGATCAAATTGATGGTTGAGGATGATTTGCCTGAAATGCTAAGGTTTAGAATGCCTTTTTGTTGCTAAATTGAATTAATTTCATCTAAAGTAGTAATCAGTTTAAGTGATGAAAATGAAGGTTGTGTAGTTAAGATCCTCTTAAGGTTGGGTTAAGTTGCTCTTAGTTGGGTTTACACTATGTGGGGGATGGTGATTGAGTAGTGGGGTTGTAGAAATTGTATACATTGTCCTTCTAGTCTTACTTGAATTTGAATATAATAAATTCTTAGTAAGCTTGTTCATGATATAGTCTTGCATAATGTGTGAATGTCATGACCTTTATATGATTTGTCTGAATTGATTGACATCATCATGGAACATGGTGAATTTTTAAAGAGCATGAAAGGAAGTTTTTGATAATGTCCATGTTTTCTCATGTTGACTTGCATTTTAATGTGCTAATTGTGAAGTTGACTTCATAAGATAAGAAAAGGAACTCTGTAATAGTAACTTGTAGGGTAAATGTTTACCTTGTAATGGATGTTGAGTCTCTTTTACAATGAAATATTTTGATTCTCTTTAAAATTAATTTACTTGATGATTTGGAATGCAAAATTGTAGGCTCATTCTTGAAAGGTGAAAGCATGCTTAGCTAAGTGTCTATGCGTGTGCCTATGATTTGTGTTATTTTTCAAAAATGAGGCTTACTATAAGGGTGAGCATTATGTTAAGAAAAGAAATTTGTGAAATGGCTTCCTATTTTATTGTGATGTATTTGGTGTGACTTAATATTTACACTTCACTAAGAAGAAAAAATATATGCATGTCTTGGCTCGAAAGTTGAGATTTTCTCAATTTCAAAGTAATTGACCTTGTACTTTGCTAAGGTGTGAACTCATCATACATGTAAGTGTGTCGACGAGCAAGGAAATCGTCCATGTACACCACTAAGCATGGTATGGTTAAGTATGACCTTCATATTTCTAGGTTTAAGTAATTAAGATCTTTGTGATTTAACTAACTCAAGTTTATGTATATTGAAGTATGAGTGCTTAAGTAACTTTGTGTATGGCTTTTTATCTTATCTTTTCAAGATTTTCTTGTAATGAATTAAGATGTAATGATCATGTTATGATTAGGAAAAATATGTTTTCCTATGAAAATGAAAATGACCTTTGTGTTTGATGCATTAAAGAGTGAGTGAGTAATGGGTTTTCTTGATTGTGTGTATTGATTCCTAAAATTATTTTATGATATTTTAAATATATGAACTGATCTTATATGCATTGAAGTCGTTGTTTTGATTAAAGAGCCCTAAGTGTCATTCAAGGACGAATGTTCCCAAGTGGGGGATATTGTAAGTCCCGGAAAACGGAAAAATGAGATAAGTTGTCTAGAGACTAACATGTTTTTCTTTAAGTTCTAATTACCTAAATATGCTTAAAATATAGTATATAGGGAGTAGGTAAAATATTAGAGGTATTGGAAGTCGAACCTTAAAGGGACGACAAAGACGTTCGACGACTAAGTCACCTAGATGTCTAATATTTTTTTCTATGTATTTATGGGTGTTTCATGGTGTTATAAGGTTATAAATTTCTTATTTAATGAGATATAGGCATTGTGCAAAGTAGATGTGATTTGGAAATCGAGAGTCAAGGGCGTCCAAGACGTTCGACGATTAGTCTCTTACGTGCTCATGTATGCATGCATTCCTAAATCTGTATGAAATGAGTCTGATAAGTCTTGAAATATTTTAAAATGGTGCTTAATGTTATTATATGAAGTTTCTTAAATTTGGGAGGTCAAATGCCCAAGACGTCCACGGCGTTTGAAAGATAGCCCCTAAGATGTTCATCGTATGTCACGATGGGGATTGGACTATTTGGACATCTTATAGTTGATTTTTTTGTATTAAATTTATTTTGAAGGTGTATAACTTTTTAAGGCTCCTAATAACATTATAAACGTCCGAGTACGACTTATAAAGGGCCCCACAAGAGGATCAAAAAGAAAGACCCAAGGATGCCTAAGACATTGCCTGACATGTATCCATTGACGGACCCAATGACGGATAGTTGGTCCACCAACGAACCGTTGAGAAGGTATCATCGAGGTATACATGCCTTGGGTAGTTCTTAAGCCAATTTTTGCTAAGTTTCAGGCAACGGGGACCTGGCACAGCCCGTCATGGCATCGTTGCCCCGTCATTGCCATCGTCGAAGGTGGCCTGCAACTGGAAGCCAACATATGTTTCATTAAATATGTGAATGGGAAATTCTCTCCACGTCCTAAACTAACACTAATAGCTATATTTAGATATTTTTGGGTGTATTTAAGTCATCTAAAACGTGATCACCCCATTCTAGAACCCTCTCACACGATTGAAGCCTTTCCCTCCAAAATATTTCCCTTCAAACCTCTATTGTTGGTGAAGATCAAGAACTTCTGTGATCTGCATGTTCTATGGTTGAAACATTGATTTTATAGGTTTTCAACTAGATAAAGTCAAGGTGATCTTCATCTGTAGTTATCTTTTCGTCAAGAGAGCCATTCTCAGAGACTTCAAAAGAGAAAAATATGATCAAACACTTTCTTCTTAAATCTACCATGGGTTCTTTCCTAAACTAATTACAATGGCATAATATGAATGTATTAATGATTTTCTACTGATTTGGAAGTGGTTTTCAATCAAATTACATGATGAACCCATGATCTATCACCAAAACAATTTAGCCTTGCATGGGCTTTGTGATTTTAAATTTCTATCAATTGAATTATGATTCTATTATGTTGAAGTGATTGTATATGCTGTTATTCACATGAATTTATGTTTAATTGATGTTGAAGAATCCATGAGGATCAATGAATGATTAGTTAAACATGAATAACTTATGTTTCTACATGTTGCCTTGAAGTCGATTGTCATATCTGTTGTGTATAGTTTTTATTATGTATAAACTGCTTTCGATACTGTTTTAGGGTTATATAATGGATGAATTTTGTAGGTATAAATACTTAATGATAAAATTAAGAAAGGTTGGCATGATTGATCTAGATTCCTTTAGGCTATCAAGTAAAAAACCTATGTGTGTGATGGATCTCGAATTGTGATTAGATGAAGCATGATTTAGTCTTGATTTCTAATATAATAATCTACTTCCTTATAAGTGGATCTTTGATAAAATATGAATGATTATCAAAGCCTTAGAGAGTTCATAGTATTGGTAAAGTCTTCTATACTCTAGCAAATCGATAAGCCTAAATGCCTATGTTGTAACCTTAATCTTGAAGATAGGTAATTATGATTTTAATATGGTAAATTCTGGTTTAGATACTGACTTAGACATACAAATTATTAAATATGATCTAAAATCAATGCAAGGGAAATTAGCTAATGATATATGTTATTCTACTTTTCTAGTATGTTGAAGTGTTGTATTTGTTATAGTATAATCTTGTAGCGACTTGTACGTGGTTCTTATATGTTTAAATCAATTAAATAATTCCATATATATGAATTATTGTAAACAAGGTGTATTGATTAATAAGGATCAAAGGTTTAGGAGTTGGTAAGAATGCTTATTTCCTCTACTCTTCTACTTTTAAATTCTTTACAGAAATGTTGATGAATCCTTGTATGGCATTGTGTGGTATAGTCCACTTATGGTGGCGATGTTTACATTATTCTCAATATGTATGTTTGTACCATGGGCATGAAGGAAAATTGATGAATATAAGCATTTTCTTACGATGGTACTATGTGAAGCTTATGCGTACTTTCCTATTCTAGTGGTGATCTAGGTTGTGTGGCTATTGTACGAGCATGTTCATATTAATGTAAGGGTGTTGTATAGGTTATTCCATGATGTGTTAAAATTGTTAATAGCCTCTACCAATGTATCCTTTATATGAAAGTATAAATAGCTAAAGTTAGGAGTCTTGATTATAATATATGTATTGTCTTGTCTCCTATGCTACTATTTGTTGTGTGCTATGTTCTTAGAATTTTAATGTGGTCTATGAGGGTGGATGTCTCATGAAGTAATTTATATACATTATTTGATCATCTTGGTCAATAAACACACACTCTAACTTACATACATGTTACAACTAGTATAGGTCATTGTGTGATGAAAGGTAGTTCTCATATTCACTACTGTCCACTACTATGCATGTAAAGTATATATTTATGTGAGGTATGTTATGTATTCCTTACTAGGATGACTTGATAGGTGTACTAGTATGGGCAAGTGTGTGGGACCTTGTCTTTAAATTGCACATGTGTATCTTCATAGGATAGTACCTAGGTTTTGTTTTTATGCATATGAAAGATGAATATATGAACATGTTATGATATGATGTATATGAAAGAATGAAGTATGAATGTTCATAGTGTCTTAATGGGTTTATATGAAAGGATTTCTCATATAGTTATGCCTATAGACTCATGCATTGATAAATGAACACGTCTGACATTATGGGTTACGTAAAAGGTCTGCTCACATCTATGTATACAATCATACACATGAATGATGATCTAATCAATTGAGGAGACTTGAAAGGTGTGCTCAAGTGTATGCTAAACTAGATAGTGCAAATACATATGCTATGTCCATGTGGTATTATACTTCTATGATTGTAGGTGTTGTCTTGTGTATATGATATATGATATTCCTTGTGGTCCTAAGGTGATAAATTTCACCAAGTATCCCTAAAGGATTATTTGGGAGACTAATCAAATAAAAGAAATAGTTCACTGTAAAGAAGACTGAGCTTACTGTAAAGTGACATCAAATTGGACTTAAATTCTATAAGTGCATTTCTATGATGTTTGGCCCGTCGTTGTGTTTATATGAAGTATTAAAATGATATATATGCTATTGATAAATGTTTTATGATGATTAACTCAAAATGGCATGAAGTATGATTTCAAAAAAAAGACCCTTTTAATGCATGTTTTTGCATGGTTAACATACTAGTACATTCTTGAGCTAATATTCATTCTCTCTACTTTTACACAAAGTGTGGTTATGTTGCTTAATGGAAGACTTGAATGGTGAAGATCTTTATAGGTGATTCCGAATCTCAAGGAAAGGAATCCTTAGGTTCAAGGATGTCCTAATGTGTATTTATTTAAATTTTAAATTGTTATTGTTTTGTATTATGTCTTAAGTGTTGTGTCCCTAGCGTATTCTTATGTTATTGAGTCTAAGATGGAAAAGAGACGTAGAGTCTATATATGTATTATGACTTATATATTATATGTATATGAAGTAATGTTTCTATCATATGAGGTACTATGAAAAGTTTTATTTTCCACTAAATTTACTTTGTCGATACGATGAATGATAACTATGGACTTGTATAAGACCTCCGAGAGGTTAGTTACGCCATATTACATCTATGGGGTGCTCCCGATCGTGACAAACATGGTATTAGAGCATGAGGTTTATACTGTGGTCTTAGGTTCCAAGAGGTGTCATATTGCCACGTCTAGTAGAGTCTGGTATCATTTGTGGTGAGACGTGACACATCAAATGGTATGAGAGGCTATAGGGCGATAGAGTCTCCCTTCTTCATCATTCTCATATCGTGCCATAGAACTTAACTCTATAAAATCTCTCTCTTATGTTTTCTGTCTAGTGGTCCTTTAGATGTGATTTCTTCGATGAGATTTCAATATGCTCGAGGGATTTTAAAATGCTTATATTTGTTATGGTTTGATTGAGTACGAGTGAAGGTTACATTTGTAGGTGTATAGGACTCTACCTATGTCTTGCACTAGTTTGCCTTGATGGAGACATTAAGAGGTTAATATTATTTACGTTTATGTTGATAAATTTTGATGTCCTTATGTGATTAATTCTATGTTTACAAAATGTTAATAGCCTAGGGTAATAAAGATATGATGTTATGCATGCATGAAGTTTATAGATTAGTGGAGTATGGTGCTAATTGTAGTTCCTGTTGGGTTACTTGATTAGTAGGGCTATGGGGTATTACTTGATCATTGCACATGTTAACTATATGGGGATTATGATTGGTTATGGAACGACCTGTTTAGTCGTTTTGAGCAACAGATTTTATTTCTAGAAAACTGGCTGTGAGACGACGGACCCCACGACGGACCGTCAAGGGCACTACGGACCGTCGCGGGTCTCGTTTCAAAACACTTAGAAATTCTGAGATTTGGGTACTGAAATCGACTCTCTGAACTTCGTAACGGAATGGCAGGACGGACCGTCGTGGGCACGACGGACCGTCACAGACTCTTCAGGGAAATTGAGTCTCTGAACTTCGTGACGTGGCAGCAGGATGGACCGTCGCAGGCACGACGGGCCGTCACAGACTTCGTAATCCCAGTCTGGGTCGGATTTCTTTAAGTGATTTAAGGGACGTTTCGGACTATTCCTGCTTCAATTATAAAGTTAGAGGGTTAATGTTAAATAAGTCTAATTACTTGGGGGTTAAAAGAGGTAACCTTAAGTTAATTAGTGGGTTATTAGTGCCATCTTTTCTTATTAATTATATGCTAATTAGGGTAAAAGAAAGAGGGTTTGAATAAAGGAAATAGAAAGAACAAAGAGAGAGAGAGAGGATTGAACGAGAGAGGAGAAACGAAGAGGAAAACACAAGGCTTTGGGAAAATTCTTGCTTGATCACTAGTCTTCGGTGGAGGTAGGTTATGGTTTTTATACTATTCGTAGTAAACTCTTAATAGCGAATGATATGTATTGATTGTATGTAAAACCCTACTATGTGCTTAATTGTATGCTTGCATCAATGTGATTATATAATTGTGATTATATAAGCATGATGAAGTTATTGAATCCCAAATCTTGCAAAACCCTAATCTCTTGTTAATGATGATGCCTTGGTATGAGAGAAGGCTTGATAAACTAAAGTAATGATAATGATAATGCCTTGGTATAAGAGGAGGCTTGATGAACGAACTTAATGAGATTAGTGGATCGGAGTGTCACGCTCTGACACATAGAATTAAGGGATCTGAGTGTCACGTTCCGACACATAGAATTAAGGGATCGGGTGTCACAAACCGACACATAGTATTAGGGGATCGGGTGTCACGAACTAACACGTAGATTTAGGGGATCGGGTGTCACGAACCGACACGTAGATTTAGGGGATCAGGTGTCACGAACCGACACGTAGATTTAGGGGATCGGAGTGTCACGTTCCGACACATAGTAGTAGGGGATCGGAGTGTCACGTACCGACACAAGAGGAATTAAAGAATATGAGGGAGTGGAGTGTCACGTACCGACACAAGAGAAATAAAGATAATGAATCTTGAAAGATGTTAATATACTCAATCTAATGAACATAATTCCCAAATAAGTATGGTATTGAGGCTTGAGTCCTCATGTATGAACTTGGCAATACTTATTAACGATTAAAGTACTTTTTGTTGCTACATGTTGAGTATCATAGTTGATTTTATGATATTACTTGGTATATACTGTTTTCTATTTTGAGTTGGCCGATGATATCTACTCAGTACCCGTGTTTTGTACTGACCCCTACATTTATGTTTTCTTTCTTGTTATTTGTGGAGTGCAGCAAACGTGCCGTCGTCTTCAACTCAACCGCAATTCTAGCCAGTCTTCGTCACACCGGATCTTCAGGGTGAGCTAATTCTTCTAGCTTGGACTGGATTTTCTTCTTCATGTCTTGATGCCTTGAAGTTCCGGCATGGACTAGCTTTTACTTGTTTTAGCTTTCTAGTATACTCTTAGTTTAGTAATTTGATCATAGATGTTCTTGTGATGATGACTTCCAGATTAGGGGAATAATAGTTATGGAATTGGTTTATTAATGATTTTAAGTCTTCCGCATTATTTTCTGTTGATATTATATTGAAATGTTAGAGTTTAGATTGGTTGGTTCGCTCATATAGGAGGGTAAGTGTGGGTGCCAGTCGCGGCCCGGTTTTGGGTCGTGACAGTTATCTTACCTTACTATGTATAAAAGATATCTTATTTAATGATGTGATTCCAATTATGGCAATATATGAAATCTATGTGAAAAAGCAAGATATGTCGAATAATGTATGTCATGATATAGTTAAAGCATGCTAGAAGTTATGGTGGTTAAAGTGAATTCTCATAGATTGTTTTATTCCTATATGGTTTTGTAAGATTGTACCCAAATACTAGAAATTGAACTTTGAATGTACAATAACTACCTATGGAATCATGCTATCTTATGAATGTATGTGATTAAAAGTGTGCAGTGTCTCCTTTTGTATTTAAGAGATACTTGATAAGTTGCTAATGTAAATTGGAGTCCCTTTTAGAGACTTGATCCTAGTTGTAAATATTGTATTCATGCTTATGAAGGATGTGTTGGTAAAGCTTTGTATCTTATACTTCCATTCTTGTTGCATCAGATGTCTGAATGTTGCATTTCTGTATATTTGGAAGCATTCTATCTATACAGACTAGGAAACTTATTGTAACATGTTTGGAGAACCAACGAAATTGTCTTTTGATTGGATGTTGCTGAAATATGTGTAGGATTGATGAATATGAACCTGATAATGAATGTGGAAGGGAATTTGCTATTTAGATTGCATAATGAGAATCTTATGACATGATGAGTCCTAGTTTATTTGTAGGCTTCTTATTGTGTTATGAACCTCCTTGTTATTTTCCTCAGTTGATCAAAGGACACCTATTTAAGGTCTACCAATCCTAGAATTTCATTCATATACTCGTTCATTACAATACAATTACCATGTAAGGATACTAGTATACTAATACACGATACAACATCATAATATAAAGTCTGTTCCTAGTCCTTCATCATCCTATATCAATAACTAGAGATTAAGTGTAATACCTCTAATATGACTTAGGTGAAACTAGAGACCGACATGTTTGACATGATGGTCTAAGGTACTAAAATGTTCAATAATGTGGTATAGAGGCAGTCTAGAAACTTAGGTTCATTGGAAGACGAACATCAAGGGACGACCAGACATTCGATGACTAATCACCTCTGTGCCTCAGATGTGGTTATATTCGTATATATGTGTTTCATGAGCTTATGAGGTTCTTATATAATTTATTATAGTGTATGTACGTAGTGAATAAAGTTTCCTGAAGTTTGGAGGTCAAACGTCCGAAAAATTCCATGACGTTTGACAGGTTTGCCTTGAAACGATATTGTGTGTCCTAGCACGTTTCATGGAGTTTTACGTATTCGTTTTGGATAAATACAATTTGAGAGGTCCTAGAGTCGTATACAAACGTATTTGGGTTGGAAACGACCGGCTTAAATCGTCAAGGACCAACCTAGGGTCCTTAAGGAATGACCATTCCCTTGAGCCAAGACTGTCCAAGGTAGCCTCAAACAACAGGTAGTAGACGGCTCGTGACCAGCCTCAGTCAAAAATCATGGACGAACAGGAAGGTCCGGTGGTTGGAAATGGGCCGTTGATGGCCACTCTTGGGTTGAGGCTTTTTCCGCGCAAGTTCACTATAATGTTTGGGGTGAAGTTGTAAATTCACCCCACGTCCAAAGAAGCGAAAGAGTTGTTACGTAAGGACTTTTGGGTATTTTAAAAATTTTATAAGCCTTTAACACTTAGAAAATTTCATTCTTCAAAATCAAAACCCAAATTCCCTTAGAAATTCACTAGAACTCCTTTGCAGCAAAAACTCAAGGAAGGGCTTGGATTGGACATTTGAGTGGAGATTCTCTATCAAATTGAATGTTATAGAAATTCCTTCTTTAAAGGATATTTGACAATCTAAACAATGTTTGTATCACACAATATTGTAAGAAATAGGAACAAAATATTAGTGAGGAAAAATCTACCTTGCGAAGAGCTTTAAACTCAATGTTTTTATTTGTTCTTACTTGCTTGAGTCAATGTTTGTGACATGAACACTTGGGGCATGTCAATTACAAAACCTTGTAAGAAAAACTGATCAATTTAGAAGTTTTGACTAACTTCGAGTGCAATAAATAAAAATGTCAAGTTTTTGTGGAATCTAAGTATGTTGAGTATTCTTATAAATCTGTTGAAATGAATTCTAATCCCATAGAATTGATTCACACTGAAATTTATGGTATGAGTTTAACACCATCTCATGGTGGGAAAAAGTATTTGTTAATTTTATTGAGAATTGCATTAGATATGACTATGTATATTAGCTAAATGGTAAGGATGAAGCAATAGAAATGTCTGGACAATGTAATATCGAAGTTGAAAATCAGCGTGAAAAAATATATAAGAAGTGATAAGAATGTAGAGTATAAATCTCATTGTGCAGAAATATGTTTGGAAAGTCAAATATCAAACTACTGCCATATTCACCTCAATCTAATGAAAAACCGAACGTTGAAAGAAATGATGGATGCATTATTTATAAGTTCGGGTTTACACAAAACTTGTGTGGAGGAACTATCCTTAATGCAAAAGGGATCAACAAAAATTTTTGTTCTTTTAGAAAGAAAGAGATTTTGTTTGATCAGAATACAATCTTTTCCATATGAGAAATGGAAAGAAAGGAGATCCAACTTGAAATATTTTAAAGTGTGGGGGTATCTAGTCAAAGTCCAAGATCCTATTCCTGAAAGAATTAAAATAGGACATATGAATGTGGACTGTAAAATTAGACTTGAGTAGTCTAGAGAATGGTCTAAAAGGCCTAGGAAATGAAAAAGATAATGTACTTAATAAAAGATTCAGAGGCTTAGTAAAATGTTAAAGGACATTTACTTCCTTCGAATATGATTTTGTAACATTTTTTGTGTCTTCTGTAGACTCATCCTTTGAAATGGTGTAAATAAACAATATTGAAAGTTAATTGATCTTCTTCAAGAAAAAAACCTTTCGGTTCAAAATGATCTTTAGAAGGAAAAATTAACAGTTGATGGAACTGTTGAAAAATATAAAGCAAGACTTTGTGTCAAAGGCATTAGAAAAAAAAAGATTTTGATCTTGTCGATATATATACTGGTTAGTAATTAGAATTACATCCATTCAGATGCAAAAATTATTCCTGTGGTATATGACCTCCAAATTAATCAAATGAATGTGAAAACAACTTTCTTAAATGTAGAATTGGAGGAAGAAATTTACATGGAACAACCCGAGGGTTTTGTGGTACCTGGTAAATAAAAGATAGTATGTGAACTTGTTAAGTCACAATATCATAGCACCAAAACAATGACATAATTGAATAAAACCATGTCGGCAAATGGACTGAAGAATGATGGAAGTGATAAATGTGTTCACATTAAAATCATAAGGTCATTGTTTATTTTTATATTGGTGATATGTTGATCATCAATAGATACACTAATGACATAAATGTTACTAAATGTATGTTATAAAGCAAGTGGAATGAAAATTATTGGAGTTGCTAATGAGATCTTGGATATAAGAATTCGTAGAACTCCATAATGTTTAGCATTTTCACGGTCTCACTGCATTGAAAAGGTTCTTAACTAGTTCAAATAGTTGAATGTCAATATTGTCAAGTGTCCAATAAATGTGAGCTTTTCATTTCAAAAGAGTTACAACAAAAGTGACTCACAATTAGATTGTGCTAATTTTTTGGGAAGCATGATGTATATAATATAGTGTGTGCGATCAGATATAGCATTTGCTATTTTAAACTGATTCCGTTCACAAGTGATCCCAAATAAATTCATTAGATGACAATAAATAGAGTTTTGGAGTATTTAAAATCATATTTAAACTATGACTTGCATTATAACAATATCCAACAATATTGAAAGATATGGTGATGCAAATTGAATCATCGGAAGAATGAAATAAAATTCATGAGTGGATATGTATTTACTATTGGTAGAGGAGCAGTCTCTTAGAAATATTTCAAAAGAGAGATGTATCGCTAGATCTACAATGATCTTTGAGCTATGTTCTCTAGATAAGGTCGGGGAATAAGTTAAAAGACTCCGGAATTTCTTGATAGATATTCTATTTTGGCCCAAACCATTGGCATTAGTATGTATACCCTTTCACAGTCAAGATGCAATAGGTGGGCATGGAGCATGACGTATAACGGAAAGTCTCGTCACATACGACATAGACATGATACTATTAGAAAACTACTCTCTAGTGGAATTATAAGAATTGACTATGTAAAGTCAAAGGATAATGTGTCGGATCCTCTTCCAAAAAGGCCTAACTAGAGAGAAAGTTAAAAGATCATCTAAGGGAATGAATTTACGGCATAGGACAAGTCATCATGGCGGTAACACTATCTAGCAGACTAGAGATCTCAAGATCTAGATTCAAGGAGAAAAAAACAAAGTTGTGAAGATGGTTCGGCATTGTCAATAAACTCAATCCATTCTCATGATGAAGACAATGCTCAGGGACAAGAATACAACATTAAGGCTTGTTAATGAGTTAATAAAGCTTAATGGTTTAAATGATTTGCTAAGTTTGGAAGAGTTGACCAAATAGTGTATATACGTGATACCACTTAGAATCACCTATGTGAGTGTGAAGTGTAAGCCGCTTCAAAGAAGATGATTATCAAAAGCGCATCTCTCTATACACTCATGAAACCAAAGGTGTTCATGGCTAAAATGAACACAACCGTAAGAACAATAGACGGTAAAGGTTAATTGTGTGACATATGGTTTTCTAGGTATACACCAAAGTTCGACGGTTCAAAGATATCGCATCTACCGATTGACCGAGTATATCCGACATATGTTCACCACGGAACATCCCAGGTGAAACCTACTTATCCCGATTCATTTGATTCTTGCTTGAAAAGTACACATACTTGTTCGTTTCTTTGTCTTTGAGTCATTCCTCATTCATGTGGGGGATTGTTGGATTATAATAAGGTGCGAATGGAAAATGAAGAGTTGCGACTTTTATGAAGAGTTCTGACTTTTATGAAATGTTGCGACTTTGATGAAAATTTGTGACTTTTATGAAAATTTGTGATTTTTATGAAAAGTTGTGACTTTTATGGAAAGTTGTGACTTTTATGAAAGTTGACGACCTTTTGAAAGATTGTGACTTTTCCAAAGGTTTATGACCTTTCCGGTAAGGCACAATAAGAACCATTTCGCACTACACTTTGTTCTCTATAAATTGAGGGATTTCCTCTCATTTTAATATATAATTTATGGACTTCTTCTTCAACTACTAAATCTAGTATTCTAGGTGTACTTTACTGCCGTTGAGTGGTTCGCTGACACCGGAGTTTTTTGTATCTATACTCTGGTGATTGAGATCATTTTACCCTGGAGGTCATATTCCAAATCAAACCTCGGATACTAGAGGGGAATAATTTCCTTAAGGGGACACTGTGAATTCAGTGGACTTGATCTTTTTCCTATTAAAATTTTTTCAGATTCTGGTACGTGTTTTACAAACATTAGATTTGTAAATTAATTTCAGTTCTTCTATTATTTTGTTCTTCACTGGTTCATTAAACTTGGTAACTTCGTGTTTCTGCAATGTTTATTGGAATCACTAACATTCTTTAGACATATATTTACAACAATTCTTCTTAAGGAAAATATTTCGTATATTGTTTTTTAAAATCTGTTTCTGAATCTAGTTTCGCTACTAGTTTTAATTTTCTAGTTGTGAAAATGTTCTTAACTTTGTTTTCTTACAAAGATGTTCAAAGTTTTGTTCTATGTATGTTTGGAATACAAGATGAACAACACTACTAGCATAGCTACTTAAATTCACTGGCACATGCAATCAGGGACGACGCAGACGTGAGGCTGTACTTTATTTGGTCCCTTCTAGACAATTTTGAGTGGTTTCATGGATATAAGCTACGATTTGCACTTCACTATGTCGACTACACCTATCTCCAGAACACCCAAAAATTATCATTTACCATGTATAAACAACTCATGTATTACTTCTAGTCTTCCACATACAACTTGAAACACATACTAGCCTGAACTAATTGAAGAAGATTATGCAAAAACATAAGCTTCTAAAGACGATTCGAATTTTGGTCTCTGTTGTTTGAAGGAAGTTCATTGTACAATCAAATAAATAATTGGGCTTCCTGAAGCCATACTTCATATAGCAATACTTAAGCTCAAACCTAACCTTGTATTAACGCCAATGGAATTGTAATAATTAATTATGCATAATATTCTGTTGAAAGTTGACTTCTCTGTATAAGCATGGAAATGATTTACAATATAAAGTCAAATAGCCACACATATATAAGCCTTTCATCATGAGTATTCTTTCATTCTCTAATAAGTTTAACAAAGATGCAAGAACATCTTATAAATAAGTGACAAATCTAAGGAACCAATAATTTACCAGCACACTAGATACCTATTCACTTTTTCACACTTCAAATCTTATTTTCACCTCATAAAAACCCTAACATATTTCAAATTTCATCAAAAAAATCAAAAACCTGATGAAGCAAAAATAGAACATATATCAAAAGGCTTTGCAACAATGATACCTCCATTCCAATTTGTAACATTTACAATGCCTTTATATTAAGTTCCAAGAAAAGACCGAACAACATGTTTCCTTGTGTCTCTTGAAACTCTATTGTTGTTATCTATAATGCTCAAAAGCACAAGAGGATTAAATATCACCTTCTCACTCGGCTACACGAAATTGGTATTTACGCTTGACGAAATCGGTTCTTTAACTTCCACTCTTCAACTTTTCGATCTTCTGTTCCTCGATCTTCGCCAGAATCAACTGTTCATATATTCGAGAAAATTGGGTTTTGGAAAAATGAATCAACTCAGTTGTTCCGTTTTTCAGCTTAGTGCTTCAGTTCTTCAACTTCCTTTCTTCGATCTTCAGCTTCTACTCTTTTATTTGCGTCATGGAGAAGTGAAATGGTATATTTTAAGTTAGGAAAGAAGATTATAGTAGCGTATGCTCTACTTTTCAACTACCTAGGTAAGAAGACAGATACAAAAGTTTTTTAATGATTTATTAATTATTTTTGGGCCAATAAAGCTGGTGGGAGAGTTAAAAATGTTGGAGGGAATCTAATATATTAGTAAATATTATTAGGTCACACTTCTAATGTGTTTTTTTTAGAATTATAAAAATAAGAACTTTAAAAGTGTTTCCATATATATAAATAGTTGTTGCCATTTATTTCATATTATGAAAACGCTTATAAAGTGTAGCCTATATCATTAAAGGGTATACTTTACACGTGTTGTCAATATTATCGTTGCCAAAAATTAAAAACTTAGGCTACATTTTAAAAGCTCTCCTAAAAATATTTTAGGCAACACTTTTCAAGTGTTGCTCAAATTTAGTGTGGTCGTAGACCTATACGACCACAAATGGTGTAGTGAAATAGACTTTCCTTCTAAAAATATTCTATATAGAACCTCCATTGAAGGTAAAGCTCAAGAACAACTTGGAGCTTGGATTCCTATGGTTTCTTCATCAAGTTTTAGAGGTTTCCATCTACATAAATGTATGGTGATCCTTCATCTCTGAGTAACTTTTCACTTGGAGAGTTAATCTCAAAATTTTCAAAGAGATTTCATGATCAAACTTTTAAGCTTTCAATCTAGACATGGGTTTTTTCTCAAAACATTTTTAAAGGCTTAACAGAGATGAATTGATGATAATTTATTGTTTTTAACGTAAAAAAACAATCCAAAAGCACGATGAACCTATGTCCCTTCCCAAACTCGATTTTGCCTTTGCATGGGCATTGTGATCCTGGCTTGTTATTGATTGAATTGTGATTCTATTACTTTGAATTGCTTATGTATACTATTATATAGGTGTATTATTTATGAATTGAGTATGAAGGATCCATGTGGATCAATGTACGAAAAATTGAACATGACTACCCTATGCCTCTAAGTGATCATTGTAGCATTGATCATTAAAAGCATAAAAGTGGTATTCGATTATGTTAAGATGTTGGAAGATACTGCTTTAGGTTAATATCATGGTTGAATTATTGATATAAATCTTGTATGATCAAAGTAAAGAATGCTTGGTTTGAACTGATCTAGGTTCTTCTAGTCTATGAAGTAGTAACTTATGATCTTGACATTAGATTGATTGTCATGTTACTCGATTACATCGAATTTCTTAGCTACTGCATATATGTGTAACTTAATGATAATTAAGTATAAATGATCCAATATGAAGATAACAACTGAATTGGTAAAGATTGATTTAAGTTCTTCTAGCATATTAACATTGATAGATTAATATATATGTTGTGATCTATATTCTAGGGAAAATGAAGCATGATTTAGCTATTATGCTCTATGTGTTTAGCTACTACCCTTAATGTATATTATTGATAAAATATGATTGATGAACAAGACTAGGAAAATTGGTTTATGATCTATACCTCTCTACTTTCTAGTATACATGTGATGTATAGTATTAGATTGTAGTGTGATCGTTTAGCAACTTGTACATATTTATTTCATGATTATGTTACTTTAGCTATTGTCCTATACCTGAATTATTGATGAAAGAGTAGTAATGGTCAATGATGATCAAAGGCTAAAGGATTGGTAAGAATTTCTCTACTATTCTACTTCTCTATGTTTTTATAGTATTTTTTATGAAACCTTGTTTGACATTATGTGGTATGGTCAACTTATGCTGGAAGTGTTTACTTTATTGTCATTATATATATGTTTACCATGACCTTGAAGGAAAGTTGAGAAATATATGAATGAGTGGTTATGATGATCACCTTAGTGTAACTTGTGCCTAGTCTTCTATTTTAGTTGTGAATCTTGGTTATGTTACTACTGTTATGAGCATGTAAATGGTCATGTTAATTTTATGTGTAGGTGCTTCCAGTAATGAAGGGTTAATGATTGATGACCCCTACCTATATAATCCTATGTAAATGTGTGAATAGCTAATTTTAGGAGTCTTAAAATATAATATGAGTTAGCTTTCCGCCTATGCTAAATTATGTTGTGTGGTCTATACTTGAAAGTGTAATGTGGTTGTAAGACCTCGAAAATGACTTTGGTGAATCTAGAGACTAACATTATTTTCATTATGGTTGAAGGTCCTAAATAAGCTAATTATGTCTTAATGAGGCAGTTTCTAAGAGTTTAGGTGCATTGGAAGTCAAACATCAAGGGACGATCAAGACATTCGACGACTAAGTCACATATGTGCCTCATATATGGGTTTTATGTGTTTATGTGTGATTAATGAGGTTTTAAGGTCCTTAAAAGAGTTATTATATCATATATAGGCAATGTATCGAGTTTCGTGAAGTTTGGAGGTCAAACGCCCATGAACGTCCCTGACGATCGAAAGGTTGGCCTTGAAATGTCCTTGTGTGTCTAAGCATGTTTCATCGAGTTTTACGTGTTTGTTTTTGATGAAATTTATGTGAGATGTGATAAAATTGTATACAATCATGTTTGGGTTTGAAACGTCCGGGTAAATATCCCCAAGGACCATCCAAGGGTCCTTGAGGAAGGACCCAAAATAGGTACCAAGGCTGCCCAAGAGAGCCCAAACCGCGGAGGCAGTTGACGCCCCGTTGGTAGGGTATGGTCGATGGAAACTTAGTCTGAGAGAGAAGATACCCATGTCTAGTCTCTGAACTCAACGACGGAAGGACAAGATGGTCCATTTGTTGACAAACGGTCTGTCGACTGCCCAACCATTGATTGGTCTGTGTTATGGACATGTTCACTGTAAGTTGAGGGGTGAACTTGTAATTTCACCCTACTTCCAAATACAAGGTTTGTCAGTTACTTAAGGGTATGTTGGATATTTTATGTTTCTACATAAGTGTTTAATTCTTAGAAGATTTCATTCTTCCAAATAAAAACTCCAAATCCTTTAGAAGTCTCTATAGAATTCCATTGGAGTCAAAGCTCAAGGAAGGGTTTGGAGTGACGAAATGAGTGGAGATTCTTCATCAAAGTAAATAATTAGATTCATCAAGGTATTAAATTTTATCTTTGAAACTCTCTTCATCAAGGAGCCAAATTCTCAAGGTTTTTTCTAAACTTTTCAAAGCTGAATTGTCCAATTTCCTGATTCTACCATGGGTTCTAGCATCAATTGTTTCTAAACGTTTATTGTTGAATAAATTGTTATTGTATCAATGATTTTAACCTAAATTACCTATAAACACATAAATTTGATGAACCCTAGTTTTTACTATGTTGTGGGGTACTTGATATTGATCTGATGTTGATGAATTCTTATGTAGTTTTATGTGGGATATTCATTGATGTATTAATTCTATTAAATTGATATCTAGGTTTTATTTTATTGATGAGTATGTAGTAATTTGACCTAGTTTCATGAATATTGTTATAATAGTGTTGAATTGTTTGTGATGGCCACGGGCAAGGGATTTGTGATATCGAATGTGGTGATTTGATATTGGATAGAGGTGTTGAGGATGATGTGGTGGTAAGCTGTCCTATTTTCATTATTTTATATTGATTAGATTTCAATTATGTTGTGATTGGTATGATCTACTTATGGTGGCGGTGTTGTGTGCTTTATTTGCAATTGATATGGCCTTGTCGGCGTTATTTTATGCATTTTGATGATCATGGCCTTGTCGGCAACTACTTGAAGTAATGTGACTAATTTTGTAGTTGATTATGTGAAGTATTATTATATCTATCTATATGTTATGTAAGGTAAAAGTATATGTGTTCTATTGGGGTTATGTAGGTGATCATGTTAAACTATGAATGTGGCTTTGTGTATATAGTCTTAGGGTTAATGTATGTCATTCCTACTTGACTATATGAGTCTATGATGGTCATAATTATTTATGTTGATATGATAGTATATAGTATGACTTGAAGATGTTAAGGGTTGTTTCTATGTTCTTCTAGAATGACATATATTATGAGTTAAAAGTGAAGTTTGTTGTATCCTGTCTTGGTTAACTTGTGTCCCTTGGTTGATGTATGCATGAATATAAATTTGTGATGTCTTGAATTAGGATTCTAAAGTCTCTTTGTCTTGAATGTATGATTGACATGTGACATAAAATGAAGTTAAGAGGGTCTTTTATGTGAAACCTTATACCTAGTGGTAAGGTTGTGAATGTTGAAGTCGTAAGCCATAATATCATTCAAAGTAAAGAAATGATAGACTTAATGTTAATTGGATGGAATACCATCATATAATCCTTAAGAAGGTCATCATAACCTTCTTGTCGCAATTGTGAGGTAGCCCTAGTGAACCTTTTTTTGGTAGGGTAAATGTGATTGGCTTAAGAAATTGTTATGGAACCCTTTTATGTGAATCATATGTGTGAATTACTCTATGTGAACCAAGGCTAGAACCGAGTGAGTATGGTAAGGGAAGTAGTTCTAGTTAAAGAGTGATACTAGATTACAAAGCATGCCCTTCATATTCCTTAAGCATGTGACTACATAGGATGCGTCTAAACTCTACCATTGGCAAGTAGAACAACCTCATCTGAGTAGGATAGAACTCCGGATTCCATTTCTTGCTATCATGGTTTATGTCGGTTATTGTTTATTCTCATCATATGGAATACCTTTTAGCATTAGAGAAGTTCTATAATGTTTAGGTGGTGGTATGAGACACTATCTAGACATTGCACAATAGGCTTTGAAGGTGTTACTTGGAGTTCCTAGGTCTTGTCAAAGACCATTACTTCAATGTCCTTTATATGTTGAATGTCTCATAAGTGAACTAATGAATGTAATGACTTAAGTTAAGAAAGTACGTCAAATGGATAAGTACTTATCTAGGGTAGTTACGGGTTGTCTAGTTAAGGTGTGAATGGGGAATAGAAATGGTCACTTCGTATCTTACCTAGATGAGGCTTAAGAATGACTCTAGTAAAAGAAATAATTTAATATGTGGACATGATCTAAACTTAGGTAGTCTAAGGAATACTTAGGTAGTCTTGAAAAGGTCAATCGTGGACGTTATCTTCTTGATGTACTTAATAAGTCATTTGATGGCCTTTGGTAAGGGAATGTCATATTATCTATATGTTGATACACTTAGTGAGAATGATTTTATGATAGGTAGTCTAAGGAACTCTTGAGTGTGTGTGTGTGTAAGGGATTGTATGCGCGGTCGCTTCACAACTCACTCAAGTGAGACTTAGAGTCACCTTTAGTAGAAGAATCTTACACTGATGCTTTGATGTCTTGTAAATGCGTATGTGACACATTATATGTAGTCTTATGGCTTATTTAGCATGCCTAGAGAGGTTGTATGGGAGGTCTATCTTTCTTTTTCTTAAGTGATTCTTAGGATAGCTTTAAGTGGAATGATTACATGCTAGAAATTGTCTAAAACACATGGTAAGACACTTCACTGTAACAGTGAATGAATCTACTCTAAAAAGCTTCTAAAAATATGATATTTGGCTTAAATGTTATCATATGTGTTTCTAAGTTGTAAAATGGTGTTCTTATGATTATAATATGATCTTTAAATGAAAATATGCATATTTCCAATGAAAGTCCATTTTCATGATTTTTGTGCATTATGACATACTTAGTACATTTGGTTTTACTAATCCATGCTTTTGTCTATTTCTGTACTTGGTAGGTGACGAGCATTTGGTAAGTGAAGACTTGGACCATAGCATCGTTCAACAGAAGTTGAAGCATGTCCTTATTTGAATCGATGGCATATATGTCTTTTATGTTTCCTTTTGAAGTAATGTAATTGACTAAGCATTTCTATATTTTGAAGAATGGGCCATGTCCTAAGTATTCTTGTGTCTTAAGATGATGATATTGAGACTTAGTAATTCCTATGACTTTATATGAAAGAGATTTTAAAGACTATGATATGATTTGTGAAAATCCGCACTACTTTTCACTATGTTTATGCGATGAATGATATGTAAGGGCTTGTACAAGGCCTCAAGAGGTCAAGTATGCCGGTTACAATCCGAGATTGCCCCTAATATCTACGGTGTGGTTTCGGGATGTGATAGTGGTTTTGAGAGGGTGTTTGCCTCAATGTGTTGTTGATAGCCATTATGTGATCATCATTGACTAATGTACACACACACTCACACATTATGCATGTTTACAATTTAGTAAAGGTTAATAGTGTCTAATGAAATGTTGTTCTCGTATTCACTATTGTCTACTAAGATGCATGTTAACCTTATGTCTATAAAAGTATGATATGTGTTTCCTTAACTAGGATGACTTGATTGGTTTACTAGCATGGGCAAGGGTATAAGACATTGTCTATGCATTGAACATGTGTACCTTGAAAGGATAGTTCCTAGGTTTGGTCTCTTATGTATATGGATATGAATCCATGAGTATGTTATGAACATGTCTTTTATGCTATAATGTGAAGTATATGGTATGATGAAGTATGATTACCTATTGTCTAAATTTGTTTTTATGAAAGCATGACTCATATAGTTACACTTGTACACTTATGCATTAATGAAGTTAAGTATGAATATGTGTGGTCTAAAGGTGTTATGTGAAAGGTTTTCTCACATGTATATATACACACACATATATAATGATCTAGTAAATACAGGGGCTCTTGAAAGGTATTCTCAAGAGTACCCTAAACTAGATAGATGCTTACATATGATATGTCTATGTGAAAGGTTTTCTCATACGATATAGGTTGATGAAAGGAATTCTCATCTATAACCTATGATATAAGCATATGAGGAGTGACTATCCTAAAGCCTATGTATTATAAAGTAATGTAATAAAGAATTTTAATAATGGGAACTTATCGTAGAACCGGGTCAACTTGATGTGAGAGGTGTCCCTTCCCATTGGAGGAAGGTAGGTCACCGCAATACTGATGAGGTGGATATCCTCATTAACGAAAATAGGTACTTGAGTGATGTTTCCAGGATGCCTCCAAGTTCCATAACTATGTTGCCCCATAGGATCTAACAAGTGACATCACCTAATATGCTAGCATGATAATCATGTCTTACCTTGGCAAGTAAGCCACCCTCTTTTGGTGTGACGGGATGACACCAAATTCCATGTTTGGCTTACATGGTCTTATTGTCAGTTATGGCTATAGTTTTCCTTAAGTAAAATGGACAATGGAAGTAAATTAAGGACACTAACTAGGATAACCTAAGGGTAGTTGCTTAGTGTAGGTGGCGGTACGGGACTTGACGTATGCATTGCACAAGTGACACTTGAGGGAAGTCCAAAAAAAGTGTTCTATTGAATGTGTTTATGTTTATAGTTATCTTGAATGACATGTAGTGTTTACATGATGAGATGATATGCATGAAATAAGGTTCTATGTGAAGCCAAACTAACTATATAGGCATAATAACAACTGCTTACTGTAATATGCTTATGTTTTGGCCTAAATGTGTCTTTAATGTATTATACTTATAAGATGGTATGTGTTGGCTCATATAAGTTTCAGGAATGATTCCTTGTGGCCTTAAGGTGATGTATTGCACCAAGTATCACTAGAGGGTTACTTGGGATATTAAGAATTTATAAGAAAGATATTTACTGATAATGAAAAATGCTTACTGTAAAAAGAAATAGCTTATTGTAAAGTGACCTCAAATATGACTTAAATTCTATATGTGATCTTATATGATATTTGGCCTTTGAATATGAATATATGAAGTATGTGAATGATATAAATGTTGTTGTATAAAGGCTTTTTGATGATTTACTCAAAAGGCATGAACTATGATTTCAAGAAAATGTCTCTTTAAAATGCATGTTTTTGCATGGTTTCCATACTTAGTAGCTTCTTGTACTGACTCCATTCTTCTCAAATTTTTATAGATGCTTCAAGGCGTCTCTATGATTGAGGAGCTTGTTATGTGTTTTCCAAGCTCAAGCAAAAGGAATCCATAAGATTCAAGGATGTCCTATGTCAACATATGGTTTAATGTACAGTCTTTCACATTATACTTATGTATTATGTCTTAGGGTTGTGTCCCTATTGTAATCTTATGATTTTGTGTCTAGGATGACATAGAGACTTAAGGTCTAAATGTGTAGTTTTGATATATTCATATATATGAGGTAATGCTTCTAGCATATGATTTGTATTGAAATTTTTTATATTTTTCGCTAAATTTACTATGACAATGAATGATAACTATGGGCTTGTATAAGATCTTCGAGAGGTCAAGCACGCCTTGTTACTTCTAGGGGATGCTCCCTGGATGTGACAAAGGATATGATAAAAAATTACATATTGCATATGTAACTTCATTGCCTCATTGTAGCCTCATGTTCATTTATGAAAACTATTAAAGTCATCGATATTGACCACAAATGACTCTCAAATTTTTACAAGAACAAACACAATCACACACAAGAGGTGGAAATTTTTTTAAATTGGTTCAAAAACAATTTCATTTTAAAACAACCGGACACAAGTAAAGAACATCCACAATACAATTCAACAACCAAGATATATATCAAAACCAATAAGCTAAATATTCACATAACTATCATCAAAACCAATATACATAAAACAACCTAATGGAGGTAGGTATGGAAATACCTCACCGCGTCCAATATAATTTGCAATTTTCCTCAATTGCAAATAAAATAAAATAATGTATGAAAAGATAACATAAAGGAGCAGAAAAGATTATCCTATCAGGCTAAACTTCTGCTAAAGTCTGCACCTGAGTCACTCCATCTGTTGGGGAATCAATGTCTGATGTCTCAGCATTGATGGAACTGTCAGACTAGGCATCAATATCAAGCCCCGAGCCTATACCCTGTATGTGCCCGGCACTCGAGAGCTATTGTTGGCTCCAAGAGAACCCTTGTGTTTCTTACTTACTTCACATTAGACTTAATGTAACAATATAATCTCAAAACATATCTTTAAGGATGTATAAAACATACCCAAAATGGCAACTTATGTCTTTACGTCTGATATAATAATGAAAATACAACTTAACTACTTACTATCTATGAATCCCCTAAAAAAGAGGGATGTCTGCATAGGACCCCGATCATCCTATTAACTTAAATCTAGAAAGAAAATGATAAAAAAGAGTCCTTCGCTATTCATGGAGGCTCGCCTACTGACTCTAAATGTTAATCCTATTCAACGAAACACTGGATGATGATCCTAGTTACCTACGTCCTCATCATAAAATCATGCAAGCCAACGTGAATAAGTACATTGAAAGTATGAGTATGTGAGTTGGAATTCTTAACATACATAGTTTTGAAAAAACTATGAAAGGAAACACTTCCCAATACTCTTCTTAACTCATTAAAAAATTAACTCAATATGTTGCAATAAAACACATGAAATATATGTAAAACTTTTAAAAGAATGAAAAAAAACTTAGTACGTTAATGAAAATACAATAACAAACTCAAATTTACTAAAATATTAAAGAAATATAGTTTCCGTGAGAGTTCTCTAACCGACAACAGCCGGTATGAGCACAAGTGGTGTTACAACGTCTTGCACACCCTGCAATAACTTTCCTATACTTTGCAGTCATAATAATTCCTTAACTAAGTTGGTCAACTTGTCTATGATAAAAGGCACACTTAAGGATTCATCTAGAAAGTATTATCCTTTACTACCCATGATGCCCTCGTGGTTTGTGGAGACTTGAGTTAATATGAACTAGTATCCCCACATAAGTTCTCAATACTACTCCCAAAATATACATAGATCATATGTTTATAAGAAACTTGTATATTTGGTTTGAGATAATTAATCAACTTAAAAGCTCTGTAAAAAATTGATGTTTTCTTTCTTGCTCAAATGTGAAAACATTTATAAACTCTTTGGGAATACTTATTTCCCATATACTTCTTTGACGAACTGTCGTCAATCTTTTCTCTATATAAAGGCAGCTTAAAGTCTTTCATAATCACATAGATCCAATAAAAAGAAGTCATACTCATTCTCACATATGCATATACACATAATCCTCTACATTGATCATATACAAGCAACTACATGATAACATCACAATTCATATAATATTGTCACAACGCCATGTTCATGACAATTATAACACATAAGCATCATCACCATAAGTGGACTATACATACCAATACAAATTCAATATCCATAGTACAGAATATATAGATAATTATTCATGTTACATCATTTCATCATCAACACCACCAATCCTTATCCTTCTTAATTAATTCAATTCATAATGGCTCTTACCAATAGCCATATTCACAAATCCAATCAACTAACTGAACCATACAATGATCCATTAAAATACAATATGAATACCATAAAAATAAAGAAGCCTACATAAATTTCCATCATGATCTATAC